>MU130707.1:16047-88157 GCA_015039465.1 Phlegmacium glaucopus
TACAACATCAGTCACTGCTACCTCATATTTTACTAATAACATGAATCTGCCTAGGGTATAACACCTACAATCATCCTGGTGCGGGTCTCCATGGGATTTTCCTTCCATGATCAGGAATCCTTGATAGAATCTTCCATTGGGAGTTTGCACTTTGCGGCCAACAATCCAAATTCAATATCAGAAATGGAAACGGAAGATGTCGGTATTGTGAACAGAGATGATGATATTGGCCTTGGACAAAGTGACGATATCGGGATAGTAGCGGAAACAGAAGATGTCGGTATTGTGGATAGAGATGATATTGGCGTTCAACGAAGTGACGATATCGAGATGGTAGATAGATGATCACATAGGCAGCATGCACTAGACTTGTAGATATGGCACATATAAATAAACTGTGGTCGTGGTCGAAAACATCCATAACGAGCGCTCGGCACCTTATTTCACCTCACACTGTTCATTCCTTATTTCTCCCCTCTCGATTATCCGTGAACTACTACCTCATCTTATACCCTTCTCGCCTAGCTACTTCCCCACCGCCTATGTGATGGCGCGTTCACGATTTTGCACCTAGCAGGACTGCCATCGAGCTTAGTATATTTCATAGTCACATTTTCGTCTTCGAATACTCACTGCATCTTTCATGCCTTTTATTCTTCTTACAATTTACCCAGTCTTCAAAGGCCTTCAAACGATGTTAGAGAGTTGCCAAAGATCAAAGCAACGATAGATAACAACCTCACCTCGTCTGCAGAATCTCTTCGGCATCGTTCACCCCCATCCAAATATTGATGGGGTCGAGATGGTAGCGGATGATCGGGTGTTAATCGTCAGAGACATTGCAATCATACCGTAGATAGGTCATTGTTCGAATATTGAATGGAGATCAGTTGATGTCAAAATGAAATGAAACGACTCAGCAACTGACTTTTCGTCTATCTGATCCAATGCAACAACCGTGTCATCATCTGGCTGCCTGCATCAATAATTGGGTTGGATCTCTTTCGTCGAATCCAAACGTTCATCAAGTACGGCATCACTCCTCCGCAATGGCATTCTTCGATTCCCAACTGGATGATTTCATCATGACGAGATTATATACCAAAGTCCACGAACAAACCTTCTTGAAACCAAAATGAGAAAAAGCGATATTCACCCCAAACAAACAAAGGAATGAGATTCATCGGCGCGTTTGTGTCCGTCAATCATATCACGATAGTTCATCACTTGAGCCACAGTTTTAATGAGAGAGGTGAATTTGCGCAATTTCTGTCTGGGCAGTGATTTCACGTGTGAAGTAGATTCTTGTAGCAATCGACGAGCTTCCAAAGGACCTTTTGTATGCATCGCATAGGCGTACGTGAAAGGATGATTTGACGCAACCACGGACTTGGAGCCTCCACGTCAGTAACTGGGAGGCCAGATATGAAATATCCACGGACAGAGGTTCAATATAGTATCGGCATCTGCCTCAAAAGGAGAGGTAATATTGAAGGGTTTCTGATTATTGAGTGAGGATTGGAGCCCAGGTTTCCTCGCCGTGAATCAAAGTTCAAACCAGTGAAGGGGTATATACTATATTCAATAAATTTTTGTCATACGCGTTGAACGTTTGAAACTTCATAGGCCAAGAATATCAGAATCAGCCGTATACCACGAAGAAAGGCGACCTCTATCTCAAGTTCACCTTCCCCACAAATAGATATTATCGCCTCTATCCTGTCTCTGTCACATGGTTCCTTTCGTAGACTTCGACCTTTACGATCATCTTCCACGGCAACAACACTTGCCCGACATATCTCCCATTCTCATTGAGTTTCACTCTTTGCGCTGGACCTTGAGAGATACGGTATTCTTCAGCGTTTATGAGGATTGGTTTATCTGTGCCTGCGAAAGTACCTAAGAAGATGCGGCTGTCTATGGTTGTGATGCGTAGGAGGCGTTGGAGGAAGCTTTGAAGAGCTTCACGGGACAGGTACAATATAGGTGATGTCAATTCTAGGTAACTTACGGAAATTGGCACTTTCCTGTCTTGACGCTTCAAATGGCCAAATGACCAAATATTTAACTACATCAGCCATAT
The DNA here is from genome assembly GCA_015039465.1 of Phlegmacium glaucopus. NCBI lineage: Eukaryota > Fungi > Basidiomycota > Agaricomycetes > Agaricales > Cortinariaceae > Phlegmacium > Phlegmacium glaucopus. The sequence continues at coordinate 18,131 of MU130707.1, forward strand.
CGGCGATGGTTTTCTCCCAATTAGATCAAGTCAATGGACCGGTTTACGTTCAATGCGCATCTCCAGGAGATACCTTACAAGTTGACGTTTTATCAGTTGAAACAGCGGACTGGGGGTGGACAGGGTTGATCCCTGGCTTTGGTTTATTGAGTGATGAATTCCCGGAACCGGCTCCAATCTGAAGATATGGAAGTTGGACAAGGAAAATGGATCTGCATGGTTTGATGAGGCCAGAGGTATTAAAATCCCATTGCGGCCCTTCGCAGGCGAGATGGGCGTGGCACCCGGAAAGAATGGCGCATTTTCAACCATACCGCCATACACCACGGGATATTGATGAGGTGGAGATGGTAGTGTCGACTAGCGTGTCAATCATCAGAAAAGCGACATCTCGGTGTTGAATCTATTGAATAGAGGTCAGCTGTTGTCGAAAAGAAAAGAAAACGAGTCACTAGCTCACTTTTCGTCTACTAAATCCAATACAACACCTGTGCCATCATCATTTAAGCTGCTATATCAACAATCAGACATCACGTGCACGTTCCCAACGACTATGATCATCTTTTTGGTGACAGATTTCAAGTGAGGCGAGGCTACCTTAAATAACTCGGTTACCCAAGGTAACAGGTTGCATAACCATTTTCTGCCTCAAACTAGTTAGTAGTAACACATTCCTACCTGACCGAAAATCTGGTTATGATTATAACAGCAACAGATTGTTGAGATCATCACGAACTTCAGGCTTTATCTCAGTGACTGTATTTGATATAGATGCTAGACTCTTATATAAAGCAAAGGTCAGAGACGCAGTAGGTCATTACAACAGACACGAAGTCATGAAGGTAACTGATGCAGACTTGAATATCATTGGAATATGTCTCGAAGGCTTCCTGTACGGTAAGATATTTTGTCTACAACTTGCACGGCCCTCGCTAAAGAAGTATAATATTAACCTACCATCTCAGGACTCTATTCTGGCATATTCGCTATGTATTTGCAAGGAACATCGAAAAAAGGCACCGACAAGAAAACAAATATTCTTTTCTATGCTATCTGTGCTCTATATGCTCTATCTTGTGCTATCGTTCCGCTTGATATAACAAGGTCCATATATGGGACAGTTAGTAATAATTCCATCAGTAACGACAACCATTTTGTTTAACGCTTTCAGTGCAGGGGCTTCACCGGAATTCCACGGCATTACTCCACCTTTCTTTTATTCTAGCTACAGTATCTGGTTGCTGCGATTTCATCGCTCAATTTATTCTAGTATGTATAAACTATAGTATGCCTATCGTTTATTTTGCTCATGCAAATCTTAAAGATCTACCGTTGCTGGATTGTGTGGGGTGACAATATCCTTGTCGTGATCCTTCCTTCAATCCTAGCATTTGTATTCCTAGGTCAGTCAACCTATATATCTTATTTAACTGGCCAATTTCAATTCTTTGCCTCTAGTTACCTGGCTAGCAGGTAACAGCTCACAGATCATTCTCTCAGGCCAAGTTGCACAACCTGACTGGGCCTATCGGATGGTTCTGGCAGCCATTGCCGTGTCCATGACCGTGAATGCTCTTGTGACGTGGTTAATTGTGTTCAAGATCCTCAGAATGTACCATGAAGTCAAGTCTGCCTTAGGCTCGGACGACCAAGGTTTGGGCGCCACTGGTGGGAGCAAAATTCGGACTGCCATATTCATAGTAATTGAATCCGGCATGGTATTGTTTTCAATCCAATTGGCTCGGTTCGTGGCTAGCTTTTTTAAATCGACGGACGCTAGCATTGCAACCCTTAATATCATCATTTATATCCACCAAATGCTCAATGTGATTACAACATCAGCCACTGCTACCTCATATTTTACTAATAACATGAATCTGCCTAGGGTATAACACCTACAATCATCCTGGTGCGGCTCTCCATGGGATTGTCCTTCCACGATAGGGAATCCATGATAGAATCTTCCTTTGGGAGTTTTCACTTTGTGACCAACAATCCAAATTCAATATCAGAAATGGAAACGGAAGATGTCGGTGTTGTGAATAGAGACGATGATATTGGCGTTGGACAAAGAGACGATATCGAGATGGTAGCGGAAACAGAAGATGTCGGTATTGTGGATAGAGATGCCAATGTTATTGGCGTTCAACAAAGTGATGATATCGAGATGGTAGATAGATGATTGACGCTTCAAATGGTCAAATTACCAAAGATTCAACTACATCAGCCATATCGGCGATGGTTTTCTCCCAATTATATCAAGTCAATGAACCCGTTGACGTTCAAGGCGCATCTCTAGGAGATACCTTACAAGTTGACGTTTTTACGAGTCCCCTTTAGCCTAGGGCTCGTTCTTATAAGCAGATGCGGCTTTCAAAGGTAACGGACTTGCCGGTAACTTCCGTGATTGCACGTGATGGTGATGGCCTTGTTTGCCGCGCGAAAATAATTTACTCACTCTTTTGTCCGTCAATCCCTGGCGTCTTTACGAAACTCAACGCTCACGAAGACGCTATCAAACATGGTTGATTTCCTAATAACAGCGTTACAACAACCCTCCATTTCAGCCCTGAGCAGAGGAGGATCAGCAGCAGCAGCAATCTACATACCAATATAAATTCATTTGAAGGGACTCGTATATGCCACGCGGAGCGATGGCCTTCACCCACAAGTATCAGTTGAAACAGCGGACTGTGGGTGGACAGGGTTGATCCCTGGCTTTGGTTTATTGAGTGATGAATTCCTGGAACCGGCTTTGAAGATATGAAAGTTGGACAAGGAAAATGGATTTGCATGGTTTGATGAGGCCAGACGTATCAAAATCCCATTGCGGCCCTTCGCAGGCGAGATGGGCGTGGCACCCGGAAAGAATGGCGCATTTTCAACCATACCGCCATACACCACGGGAGGAAACTTGGATACGAAGCAGCTCTGTGCGGGGTCAACTTTGTTCCTACCAATTGAGGCCGAAGGCGCGCTCTTCTCCATTAGTTGTAAGTCAGTACCTGGCATTACCCTATTCAATTGTTTGACAACCATTTCCTTGCAGGATGGACATGCTGCACAGGGTGACGGAGGGTGAGTAATGCCGCTGAATAACTTTCGAGCTGTTCTTTTAAATTATTTTTAACCTCAGAGGTGTGCGGTAAGCTCGAAAATTGTATTCGCTGACGAAGGAAATCGACGGATATTGTTGTTAGGAACGGCTATTGAGACGCCTATGGAAGTGACCGTCCGATTGACTGTCCGAAAGGATCGACCTTACACCAAAACACCTCACTTTCAGACGACTCGTACAAGTGTTGATTATCCCGCCCACTATTGTACAACAGGTGTCGACTCTGATATTCGCGAAGCTACTCGATCGGCTGTTCGCAACATGATCAACTTTCTCGTTGCTGAGTACCAGATGGACCGGGTTGCCGCCTACATGTTGTGTAGCGTTGCAGGAGATTTGAAGATGCACGAAGTGGTAAGTTATCTAATTTTGTAAGGTGTCATGGGTTTAGTTACCAGCCTACTGACCGCCCTCTCCACAGATTGATATGCCGAATTACGTTGTAAGTGTTTGAATCCTCTCCTGACGGAAACTTTTGGACAGACCATCTGACCGATGATCTCTCTTTTGATATGTAGATTGGCATGACAGTTCCTCAATCCTTGTTACGTGGACCTCCTGCGTGAGAAGTACATATGTAGTTCCGAATACCAGGCTTCAAGACTCAAGCTCCAATATTATCCCCTAAGAGGGCAGGTACAATATAGGTGATGTCAATTCTATGTTACTTGGCATTTTGTGTAAAATCTTTCTCATACATCTTTGATATCGATGATTCTATATTGGGGTTGAGTGGGGGATCTTGAGAGATGCACACAAAACTGAGTTCAAACAGCAACCGCGTCTATTACTTTGTCTACTTATGATTTGTGTAAAGATTTCCTGGCGGCCGACAATTGACCTGATGACTTATGTGTTATTGTAAGCGAGTACCACCACGGTAACCTCATAACTGTAATGAATTTGCCAAGTACCGCCCTATCTGCGGCACCGCCGCGGGGATATAACCACAATTGACGACACACTCTTCAAGCTTCAAGGGACCGACATGGTCCCTCGGCCGTCCCGGCAGGCTGAGTTTAAACAATAAATACCTATTTACCTCCCAAAATAGTTGCTCGGCTCGAGGGCTCGCGGCTCCGAGCCGCGCCGCGCCGTTGGCAACACTAAATGGATATTCAAACGCCGCGAAACGCTGGCAAAGCATCAAATTTCCCGAACTTCGAGTGACTCTAATAAGGTTTCCGCGGGCTAGAAGGAGGATAAAACTATTGCGAAACCCCCTTTCTCCAAGAAAGGGTAGATGAAAGTTTATGCTTAATGCGAAACCCCGTTTCTGGGAGAAACCCTTCCGGCCGAAACTCGGCAACCCGGTGTGAATGTGCCTAAATTGGATCCGTGTGACAAGTATGCCCAGGTGAATCACGGATGTCCTTGAAGTTGTTCACCCCTGCTCGGAGCTCCCTCCGAGTTTTTCATGCCTCAGCAACACGATAACAGGATATCACTATATTTCATGGTAAGTAGAACAATGCCTATCAACTGTGATCTACTAACACCATCAATATTCATATTCAAAATGCTCGTTTAGACTGGTGGTGTGATCACGGGCTACTGTGATAACATTCAGTGCAACAGCATGAGCTCCTCCTCGGTGTCCTTACATTGGCCCAGTTAGGCATCGTGTCCTCCTGCCTCGTGAATCGTATGACTTGTATGTCTACAAGGTACGTCTTAGACTCTTAGTGTGGTAACATTTTTCCAAATTTTGGATGCTGACCGTAATTCTTCCAGACTGTAGATCAATCCAGTTGCGCCTGTGTTTGCACTCCATTCAGTTACCCAGTAATGGTCGGAATATGACTTCGGATGTGTGAGCTGGGACAGTTGTCGTTGGAGGTGGAGAGGTGGATTCTGCAATGGGTTGGAAGTGAGGGTGTTGTGTCACACACTTCTCCGGGTTTGGATCGGTCGCACGGAGGTAGGCCGAAACTTTCATTGAAAGTAATTTATCAATTTGAGGGGTTTCTCTAGAAACCCCCTAGAAACCCCCCCTTTCTCTGAGAAAGGGGGTTTCGCAATAGTTTTATCCCTAGAAGGACCCCGGGAAAAACATGCACCAGGTCCTCGAAAAAATTGCTGCAGACAGAAAGAGGTCCAAATGCCGGATATGCCGTAGACATGTCAAGGAATAGTATCATAGTTCTATGCGGAAATGGGTGGCAAGAATGGCAAGCATCTCTGCGGTCTCGTACATCATCGTCCACTGTACTCTCTTCCGATCAGCTCCCAAAGCCACAACTGTCTTCCAGACTAGCCATTTCTCACTAACACCCTCAATATATATTACTTTCGGAACCAGTAAATATCCTTACCAGCGGGGAATTATTACTTATGTACACGGGATGACTTTTGCGTACTTTTCTCCATAAGATTTTGGCCTTCCTGTAATGAAGGCATACCGAAGGAGAAAGTAAGGGGCGAAATACCAGGTATTGGTTGAGGTCACCTTCCTTCGGGGTCCTCCGCTAGCAGCCGCTAGCTTAGAGACCCAAATATATGTCCCTGAAAGCTAATCTGACTATTTAGTCACTCTCGGCATTTAGATCTGCTACCGAGATGAATCTAAAGCTTTTTAAGAGCTGCTCGGACAAATTGGTTTTGACCGACGACGGCGTTTTATAACATTCAAAAGTCTTTCCCTCCAAAGCTTCCATCCTCACTAAAAATTTAAAACTTGCATCTTCAAGTATTGGTTACTGCGCCCAACGTCTCTCAACCATTTTCGCTCTTTTTTCCACCATTTTCGTCCTCCGGTTGTAACGTACTCGCGATGAAGAAGGCTACTAGTACTACCGGGACGCCCGAATTGCCTCCAAGCGATCCGTTTCTAGTAAGTAGCTTCTTCGTTCTTTGAGACGAAAGCGCACGTATGAATACGTGACCAGGACGAAAAAGAGAAGATTTCAAGAGAGATCGATCGTTTGTTATATGAAGGGAAGAAGAGAATTGAAAGGAGGCAAAAAGCTCTTAAACTATTACTCCTAGGTGTGCTCTTTTTTTTCTTCCTTTTTTTGCCGCTTACCTCGACCAACTCTAAATTTAAACTTCCATAAAGGACAATCTGAATCCGGAAAGGTTCGTTCATGAATCATCCTTCGCTTAACAAAATTGTAACGTGACTTGCTCCTGAATGTAGAGTGCAATGCTGAAAAGTACGTTCTGATCATGATGGTTTATTTATGTCTGTCTTGCTCAAAATGCCCATGAATCAAAAGACTTTCAAATCACTTTTGCGCCTAAGCATTTTGAGAGCGAGCGTCCAATATGGCGGGTTATTGTCCAGCTCAACATAATCGGGTACGTATCCCTCTCAGCATCTACCCTAAGGGTTGATAACATATACAAAAGGATTTGAAGATCGATAAAAACGATATTGGAAGCCCTTGAGGAAGAATACGAATCAGGCGCTACCGGTCCAGCGGATGCCTCATCCCATTTACGTCTTCGTGAACTTCGACGAATACGACTAGCGTTTTCTCCTCTCTTTTTCATTGAAGCCAATCTTTTAAAACTACTCGCACCGGGATGTTCAGATTCTCGTGATATCGCCATGCACGCTGGAAATGGATGGAAAACACTCGTGCGCAAGGGACCCCGTGCTGCTGCTGTCTCGGGCGACGACCGGGAAAACTGCCGCCTGGGGCTAGGTATTGGCGAAAACAATGATCCGACATCTGTACTTGCAGCTCAAAAACACGACATCATTGCGATATGGACGAATCCGTCCGTTCAGGCCATTTTGGAAAAACGTCGACCGAGGCTTCAGCATTCGCCGGGATTGTTGAGTTTATTTTTTCTTTACCCAACGCCTTACCTAACTAAACTCTTAACCAGTTTCATGAATGATATCGCACGTATAACAGCACCCAATTATATGCCAACAGACAGTGAGTCGTCTTCATTCGGTATGGCCTTTCTTTCGCTCATCCAGCACAAGGTGATATTATTAGAGCGAGAATACGCACGATTGGAATAGAGGAACACTATGTAACAGTAGAAAAAGGTATACACCAAATACTCTCCAAAGTTTTTTGCAAATTTTTCTGAAATTTTGGATTTTTGTATATATAGGAACTGACGTCAATACAGAGTTCTTCATTACTGATGTAGGAGGAACAAGAAATCAGGTACGACGACCTTCCATGCAGCTCTATTCTTATTATTTTTATTACATGTTGTTTAGCGTGCATCCTGGGCTCCTTTTTTTGATGATGGTATGGGGGTCTCATCGTCCACCCTCCAATACTGATATATTTTCTATGATAGTTCAAGCCATTATTTTCCTCGCCCCATTAGCTTTCAACCAAGTTCTAAACGAAGATCCAAAAATAAACCGCCTTGTAAGAACCTGTCAACCCTAAATTCTGTTCATCCATATATCTTAATATTTTATTTTATTTTATTTTATTTTTACTTAGGAGGATAGCTTTCACTTGTGGAAAGATATCTGCAGTAATAAATTACTCATAAATGCGAATCTTATTCTTTTCTTCAACAAGGTAACTCTTCGATTCTTTTCCGATTATTATACTTGAAAAAAAACCAAACCTCGCACCATTTAGAGAGACGTTTTGGCGGCGACGTTAGCGTCTGGTGTATTGGTGAAGAGATTCGTTCCACTGTATGGAGACCTTCCAAATGATGTACCGACAGTAACAAAGTGTATGTTTTTTTTCCTTTAACCCACCTACTTACCAGATCCTTGGTCCCGCTCACTTTGCATCTCTAGATTTCAAAGAAAAGTTCCGTATAGGTCATGTAATTGTCCTTCCCAATCGCTCATCGACACCTTTACTAAAAAGGGAAATTTTGCATAGAAAAAATCCGCGGATAAGAGACCTTTCATATGCCATGAAACATCAGCCATCGTAAGGAACTTTTTTTCTTTTTTTTTTTTTTTCGTCTCCATCACCCTTTTTTTCTTCATTTGCGCGCTCTCTCACTCACATTCTAAAAAATTTCACAGGATGTAAAATCGATGGCTCATCTTCTGTTAGGTGTACGCGAATCGATTGTACGGCAAAATCTACGTCACGGAGAAATGCTCTAGAAAAAACAAAACACACCTCACCTAATCGAAAAAAAAAGTCAGTTGCTGGTACCAACTATACAACGCCTCTCTCCGAGTCGTTACGATTTTGAAGCCGCCCCTCTTCCTCCCCCTCCTCCCCTTCAAGCCCATAATCTTTGATCATAATTAGTATGAATATTATTTAACGACCCCCCCAAGTTTCATTGTATGTAAACCTTTTTTTTTATTTTTTATTTTTTTTATAGTAGTAGGTATTGTTAACTAGTTAAAACTATTCTGTCAATTTTTTATTTGGCCAAGGCTCTCAAAGGTCTTATAATTATGATCGCGCTGTACAGAGAGATTTGTGGCTTGCACTTTTCTAATTTCGCACGACGGCCAGCAAAAACGGCGAAAATGTGAACTCGACTACAAGTCGACAACGAATCAAATGACCTATTATTATTTAAGGCTCCGAAAAGCCCAGATGAATATCATCTATGTAATTTCGGCAATCAAAATTACGTCAAACTCATTCATTAAATAAATTCCATAAATATACCTTCATGACATGGAGAAGTAATAATATTGTATATACATACCATACCAAAACCTTCAGAAGCTTTCAAACCCTTTAGAACTCCATATTGTACGTAAAAAACCCACATCGTACAGGGACGACACAAACGTTTTGTTTTTAAAACAATTTTCAAACTTGTTCTAGTTTGAAACCCATGCAAGTGTATTGAAACATCCCTCGCACTAGGGGGGAAGGAAGGGATCATATATCGATCATATTCAATAGATGTTGAATACAAAAACGAAAGAACAAAAAAAAAAATGGCATACAAAAACGAAATGATAAAGATGATTAAATACGTAGGGTTTGTTAGATTGCATTCAATGAATGATGGATGGATGACAGGACGTGAGGGAAACAATTGATTGACGAAAGTTGTTACAGTGAGAAAACATTTGACATTGAAGGAGATGCTGAGAAAAAGAAAGAGGGACCCGAAATACAGTTTGGGTATTGTTGGATAAATAAGGCATTCTTGTTTGTAAGATATAAAAAAAGTGTGTGGGATTGATCAATCTAGCGGAAAACAGCAACGCCAGCGTTAGACCATGATTGAAGTTGAAGTTGATGTTGTTGATGTTGTTGTTGTTGTTGCTGTTGCTGTTGCTGCTGATATCGTTGTTGTTGTTCTTGTTGATACACCTGTTGTTGCTGTTCAAACTGATATTGCGCAAGTTGCGAGGGTCCGAAGAATTGAGGAGGTGAATGGAGGCCTATAGGCATATGAGTTACTGTCGTAGTTGGCACTGGCATCTGCGGCGGCGGTGCTGTGGGCAGTGGAGAGGTGAGATTATGATGAGGTGGGCGTTGTGTGGGCAGTGGAGAGGTGAGATTATGGTGAGGTAGGCGTTGTGTAGGCAGTGGAGAGGTGAGATTATGATGAGGTAGGCGTTGTGTAGGCAGTGGAGAGGTGAGATTATGATGAGGTAGGCGTTGTGTAGGCAGTGGAGAGGTGAGATTATGATGAGGCAAACATTGCGTTGGCAGTTGTGAAGGATCCAGAAGTCCCGGACCTGAAGGACCTGGCTGTAACTGAGAAGAACGACCATGAAGTTGCATTGAAGAAGTCATATGATGGATCTGCTGCTGTGGCTGAGCGTAAATTTGCCAAACTCTACTAGGTGACGTTGGTTCATCATCATCGTCACTTGAATCAGAAGTATCACTATTATCCATCATACGTCCAGTAGTTCGTGGTAACCATTTCGACTGTCGTTCTCGTTCTCGTTCTCTCTCCCTCTGTTTCGCTTTCTGTTTTCGAGTGAGAGCGATAGGAATGACAGGTTGATGAGTGTTGTTGGGAGGAACTGCCAAGTTGGCGTTTCGATGGTGACTCTGGTGGAGCATCGAGCTTATGGACCTGTCGAGTGACTCCGACGAGTAAGGATCGGCTCGAGGAACTCGAGAGCCTGTTGAGTGAAAGCTATTCGACTCTGGTGGATACACATTATTCCACCTGTCATCGGCAGGATCGGGGGTAGGGTTTCTGCTTCGGGGCCGGAAAGAAACGGGACCATGATTAATCCAATCGATATCAGGAGGGATAAAGATTTCTTGAGGTTGGCCTGTACTGGTGTGTCGAGAACGAGAATAAGGACTGGGGGAACGGCTTTTCCGTTTCGGATGGTCGTTGGCCGGAGAAGCCCAATCACGGACGTTTACGGGCGGTGGTGGAACAGGAGTTGGGACAGGAAATGGAATGGAGCTCACTGGAGCCTGTTGTTGTGGTTGTTGTTGTGGTTGTTGAGCTTGATTGGGCCATGCTCCAAAACTATAACTCCAACCATTGTTCCCTCCAAATTCACCACCACCCATGACATCACCACCACCCATAGCATCATGAGCACTGATACTACTTTTTTCAGGTGGTTGTACACCGCTAGTCCACTTTGATAGCAATTCGATGGCGTTCAATATTCTGGTTCTGAGATTGGCTTTCTTTAGAGAATCCCAGTTGTGGTATCCCATCGCCCAGCAGTTTCGGAATAGCCAACTCTCTACGATTTCGGGAGTCCATTCTGTTCCGGATAAAACCATTCCGTTTCTATCGAGAAAAAAAGTTTGTCAGATGTTGATGTCAATAATAGTCTTTCGCGATAGATATGCAGCTTGCGTCATCAGGCCCATGAATGATGAGACAGCGTCAACAACTGATCTCGTATACGGGAATCCCGGTATCGCAGATCAATCGATCCAACATGCAAGCCACAAATCAACCGTAACGAAGCACACACCACGACTCTCACCTGAGTAGTAGACAAATGTCTCCTGGATCCCATTTCGTATAGCGTACTAGCTTGAGCGATACCGCCCAGAAGGGAGTGACGCTAATAAGGGTGAGTGACCCGTTGGTAGACCGAAAGATTGTATGCAAGTCGATGTTGTTCTGTCTGATTGACGCCGTGTAGATCGGATCGTAAACCTTCCCGGAAGGACTGGGGGAGCGGGTCAATGGGGATGTACAAAGCAAATTGGGACAGGGTTGGAACTTACTCGTGGGCCATGGGTAGGGCAATGTCGGCATCACTGTTCATCCAATCTGCGCCGAGTCTAAAGTGACGAGCTGTGGTCCTGATACACTCTTGAATCTTCACGGCTGCGTCTGGCATACCGCACGAAGCGAGCTCTGTAACAAAAGAGCGATGGATATAGTCGACATCTCGAGTAGTCGTCCGTCTTGGTATAGAGGGCATCATTTGATGTTGTTGTTGAGAAAGACTTTGTAGACCCGGGTGGAGTAACATGCAAGCTCCGCCATGAACGACCATTCTGATGGTGCGCCCAGCAAATAACTGTGCAACGAGTTGAGAGAAGTATTCGAGAATGGTTATGAGCATATCTTGAGTTAGCTCGACGTCGTTGTGTGGGGGTATATGTGCGTCTGGAGGTATCTGTTCTGGTATGTAGGTTGGTGGGCCGGGTTGAAAACGAGTTCGAGAATTGCCCTGAGGTGGAGCAGGCCAAGTCATGGATGATAGGTGGCGGTCAACAGCGACGGTAGCCATTATGAAAGAAAAAAGTGGGTTGTCGTATATTTAACGAAGGGGAAGTTCAATCCATTGATATAATGCCACAGGTTAAGACCAAGCGACAATGGAACTCGTTTTGGGACTTCACAGATCAAAGATCTTGGCCTGGAGGGGGGTTCAGGAAGCCACACTGCAAAGGCGTGTTCGGCCCTGATGGCCACATTTAGCGTGGGAACGGTAAACTGACGGAAGCAAAAAAATATTTTCTCCGCTTGAAATGTGATTTTAAAACACAGCCAATTGTGTACTTGACATCTTCAAATTATCGCAGACACTCGGGTTTTGCTGTTGAGAAAACGCGCCCTAAATTCATCATTTATTCTTTATTCTTAAATTTAGACATGCTGTGCTGTGATGATCGTGAGTCATTGACTCGTTGATGCGCCTTTCTTTGGGTCAACTGAGTTAGAAGAACAATTTGTTCCTATCTTTTGAATCATACTATCAAAATCCAGTCGATTGGGTCCATATGGGTCCGACTTCAACTCATTTCATATATTAAGCTACAACAATGGTGTGCAGAGTACCTGAGTGGAGACACGGGGTTTGGAGTTTGTTGACCATTATGGCACCGCACCGCCCTGTCCTAATTCGTATAGTATACTTGGTCAAACAAATATCACAGGATGTCATATTAACTATCCCGTTTTTCACATGTTTCTTTACCAACCAGAAAAGGGAAGCGGAATGCTGTGTTTTCTGACTACAAGTGAGTCATTTACCGACCGAGTATACCAGCTTGATATGAGCCTGATAAGATCTCCACATCCCATATGTTGTGTGGCGCAACTTATACCCTCCAGCCCTAATCGTAAATTAGTTTGATATCCCCATGTTCTATCGCTTCCCAAGGGTTGCTGCTGCGGCCAAGACTGCGGGTAGTCGCATATGCTCAAGCGCTCATTATGTTTACAGCTCACCTGAAGTTGACGAATAAGTTCGGAATTACTGCAAATCCGAAGCAGGTTCCAAAGAAGTTCGACCAAATGGAGCCAAAGAAGGGTTGGAGTTCCCTCCAAGTTTCCTCATGACCATGGATCGTCGTCGGCTGCTTCAATGACTCATTACGCTTTGACCCAAACCCATGAATTCATGCATTTTCCTGTCATGAGTTAGTATAGTACATTCTGATTTCTAGATGTTTGTCTTTCTTTCCGGATTTAGACACCTGCGCTTGGTTAACGCACTCCCCTCGACCCCATTGATCACTGCCTCAAGTTGGAGCATCAATAGAACAGCTCAGACCAATTTCCAGCAGGTCAGGCATTCACCTAATACCTTCTATCAGATTGATCGTCAGTCAAAGGAACACACAGGGAAATGCAAACATTGCCCCTACCAATTTCAGAAGCCGCGATGGCTTAGCATTTTGACAAAGGTGTGCGACCCTTACATATTTTTAGCCCAACAACCCTAGAAGTTCTTGCTTGGAATTCTTGGGCGTCTATTTTTTCATCTTGAGATCCCCTTCGTAAAAATTTGACGATGTTTTTTTTTGACACATTTGAACAGCCACACATAGCAGTGGTTTTTTTGAATTACTTTAGTGTTTCCAAGCCTACGGTATGGTCCAAGTATGGTCCTAGATTTCCTAGTATGGCTACGAAAATGTGGCGGCTGACTTGGAGGCAGTACAACTTATGTCCGTTGTATTAGGTCGCATTCCTGAAGCGCGGACTGATAAGACCGCAGGCAATAGCAGAAAAAGCCGTGTCCAGCAATTAGGACTTCGGTCCGGACGCTAGATACCCCATTTTTGTCCGAATTGGATACGGCCCTCACCTTTGCCTCACCTAAATTTTTCGAAATTTGTCCTGACTCTGAATGAGTCACCAAATTTGGTCCTTATTGGTGGATACGACTTCCAAGGGGCGCAAAAATCGCCTCTAGTCGCCAGCGCTACAAAAAAAAAATTGTCCGTTCGTTCAAGTTTTTGAGCATTGTGATGCGAAACGTATAAGTTAGCAAGTACTACCCCTCTTATTTTACGTACCGTCGCCGAGGTTAGCGTAGCGTACTAGTACTCTATGATCCCAAAATTGAACCTTACCGTTTTGATATACATTTTACACTTCATCCTCAGTAAAAAATGAACATTGTTTGATTGCTCAAACGACGACCCTTTCTTTCCGAGCATTTGACGTACCCGACCGAGATTTGAAAAAAAAAAAAACTTGAAACTCGGGTTCAGCTATTTCACTTGGCATTTTTTTTTTTGTTGATATTTAGTAATGAAAGTAATGAATATGCACGAAACCAAAAATTTCAAAGGAAAAAAAACAGTTTATTTTTCCGTCCTTTTCCGAACCCTTAATGGAGTTTTCATGGAATTGCTTCTTTTCTGGATACATACATACGTATAGGCTAAATCATGTTCCCCGCTCATTTGGTGAGTCATGCTAGTCATGACTCGTGAAATGGGGGCTTCTACGTCAAGTTTTTGACCCAAGATTTTTATGACGCAGTGCTAGCCGCTACTCCACCTTATGAGACGAAAATAGTGACCGATCGTGAGAAAAGTAGATCCAAGCAATGATGGGAATTCCATATACGGTCGCTTTGTTATGAACACAGTCCAAAAAGCCTTGCTCAACCAGATAAACCTTTGACCAGTGACGCGTTGACGGCCGACGTCATCAGTCCAGAGCTTACACCAGGCTCTGAGCTGCGCCCTCATTCACCAACGTTTGAGGAATACCTCGGTCAGGGTCCAACTATTGATGTAGGTGGCACTGCCCGGGCCTGACGGACTTAGTAATAACCAACGGGCTCTATGTAAGTATTATGTAGTACGCTTGGTCTCGTACCAAGATCGTCCACTACGAGTGAGAGGGGGATTAGGTTGAGCCTAGTAGTACGCTATATAGACCTTGGAGATGATTTTTTTCTGTACGGAGATTGTTGGGATAGTAATCGAGTAACGGAATACCGTTTCCATTTATACTTCATCCTGATTGAACTTGAAGGCATAAATAAGACCAAAACAATAATTCTATTTTGCACAAATTTTCCGTCGTTTTTCCGAATCCTTATGGAATGGAAATTTCATGGATTGTTTCTTTTCTGAATCAAGTCCCCTTCTCAGAGTCGTGATTCTATGTCCAAGACATTCACCCCGACAAAAATAGTAACATCTCATCGGCGTGACCAATCTTACTGAGGAAACAGATCCAAGCAAATTGAGGAAATCCAGTGGGAATTGCATGCCATGTCATCAACAAAGTCCAAGGATCCAATTTTAAAGCCTTGCTCAACACCAAGAAAAATCTTTGACGGCACTTCGGCTGTCGACGTCATCAGGCCAGATTGACTGCGCACGGCGCCAAGGCTTAGACTATCAGTCTACGTTTTGAGGAATTGTCAACCGATGTCAACTAATATGGGACTGCACCCGGGCCTGACGACGGACTTAGTAATAATAGCGGGCTCAAAGTACAGTAAAGACCTTTGTAACTATGGTGTTGCTAACGTCTTATCAGATACGTAGATCCATTATTCCATAGTCAGCATTTGGAGAAGTACAACCGTGCTATCGGACGGCCAACCTTAACCGATGTCACGGATTTATATTTTTGTGTATCACCTCTCCGTTGACTTTTTTTTTTTTTTTTCATTTCAAAAGAATCTGTGAAATAGATATTGAGGAAGGTATTTTTTTTTTTTACATTACATAACATGCGTGTATGTATTACGTCAATGCTCCGAAGACACGAAACTTGATCCAAGGCCGCTCTCTGATAATCAAAGATGTGTACTCCTTTTCAACTCGTTTCTCTTGGCTTCAACGGGTTATTTATACGTGTGTCACTTTACTCGACAACCGGCTGGCTTCCATCACCTTCTCTCTTCAACGATCACGACGCAAGGTTACTTCTTGATAGTACCAGCACACTGGCAGTGCTGTCTCTGATCATTTCAACTTGAACTGCGGAGTTCTACCACCGCTTACCTTTTATCCCTCATCTCAAGTGCTCAGCACTCGATAAACCATGCATGCTACCTCACGGTACTTCCTAATCGTACTCGGGATCGTCGTGAGTTGTCTATCCCTTATAACCAATCAACTGAGACAAGAAGACCAAACAGATATCCTTGCATTACATCCTAAGCATCACCCACACAGATTACGGCCGTTCAACGTCCCTGTCAAACCTCACTCAAAAATTCGGTTACTCTCCCCCTAATCCGTCTTCTACAAACGACGTCAACAATCCCTCTTCTGAAAAACTTCCACCTGGTGTGAATGAGACATTTGCCACAAAAGGGTACCGCCGTGCCAACGCCACCTTTGTTATCCTGGCCAGAAACTCGGATCTAGAAGGAGCGGTCAAATCGGTGAGATCGATTGAGGATAGGTTTAATAAGGGATTTCAATATCCCTATGTATTCCTAAATGAAGAGCCATTTACCGATGATTTCAAACGGTTCGTTCAAACTTCCTTCCTAATTCTCCTTTCTTATGTCTTTCTATCTAGTCGACTTTCAGTTCTCAGCTCTGCTAAGATGGAATTCGGGGTGATACCACGAGAACACTGGTTTCAACCTGAATCAATAGATGAAATTAAAGCCACTGCTTCACGAAATAAAATGATGGAACAGAATATCATTTATGGTGGAAGTGTGTCGTACAGAAATATGTGTAGATTCAATTCTGGGGTAAGGGGCCCGCCGCCGGGCCGTCAACCGATTATCAACGCCCACTGATGCTTTCCCCATAGTTTTTCTTCAAGCATCCTTTGATGTTGAAATACCGGTGGTATTGGCGAATCGAGTGTGTATTTATTTATTTTTCAACTGTTTTCACACCTGTTAATCTTTGTTTTTTTCTTAGACCTAATGTTCACTTCCATTGTGATATTTCATACGACCCGTTTTTATATATGGAAAAACAAGAGAAGATCTATTGTAAGACCTTTCAACATCTCATGCCCATATCCGTTTCCCCTCCCTTTTAATTATCGATATACTGATGATGATAATCGTTTCCAGCTTTCACTATTACAATGTACGAATACGAAGCCACCATTCCAACTCTATGGCAGCATGTCATGGGTTTGTCGTCGTCTTCTTTTTTTACTTTGAACAATACATATTGACTTTTTTCACCCCTTCGATTCCAGATTTCGCTCATGCTCACCCTGAATACATTGCCAAAGATAATTCACTAGGGTTCATGTCATCGGATATTGGAAAAACTTATAATCTATGTCATTGTTAGTATCATCCCCCTCCCCCCCTCCTCCTCCGATACATCTAATAAAGCGATTTTTTAAATCTTAGTCTGGAGCAATTTTGAAATAGCAGATATGGATTTTTGGCGTAGTCCCGCATATACAGCCTTTTTCGAATATCTAGACTCAACAGGGGGGTTCTATTACGAGGTACGTATATGCCGCCTTCTATATTTTACTTTCATTCTCCATCTAACGATGTAAATCACCAAAAGCGCTGGGGTGATGCACCTGTACACTCTATAGCCGCTTCTCTCTTCGCATCACGAGATAAAATCCATTTCTTCGACGATATAGGATATCAACATGATCCATACACGCATTGTCCGAAGGATAAAGAGAGTTGGGTGAAAGGTAGATGTACATGTGAGCCCGTAAAGAGTTTCGGTAAGTTGACAAACAAAAACAATTCCCCCACACACACCGCTAATGACGCTAATTTTTTTTCTTTTCATTAGATTATGATGGGTATTCTTGTAAAAAGAAGTGGGATCTATTTATGGAGGGGAGTTGAGAGACGAAGCTTCATGTCAATGTTTCCTCAAAAAATGTATTAGCAAGGTGCATCTATGATATTTATAGAAGTGGAAGGTGGGAGGTGAGAGACAGAGACAGAGAGTGATTTATATATATATATATTTGCTCTCATTCTTTCTATATATTGTATTGAATTATATTTTTCTTAGATATTGTATCGATAATTATGTTTAATTTACATTTTGTGCTATGAGATTCTAGTTTACATGGTGAGGTAATAACTTGTCGGAAACAAGGGCCCGTCGCGTATCTGTACCGTAATATAGACTGCGCCGCAGTCCCTAGCAACTTCTATAACGAACTACCTCCACAGCGTTAGTCGGGTTGGTAACAACTACGGCGGCGGAGCGAAGCAACCGATTTCGTACCTCAGATAACTATATCCAATTTATATTTACACAAAGCGCTATGTAGGGGAGAGAGAGAGATGCAGAGGGGGGTAGTGGGTATCATAACTAAACGTTAATTAATTAATAAAACGGGTTCACGAAAACAAAACAAAGAAAACAACAACCAAGACAACAACGATAATTCAAATAATATATCACTCTCAATCTTCCCTCCTCTCCAACCACCTTGGCAAACGAATCACTTGCCTTCCTCAACAGGAGCTTCATAAACAGCGAAAGCTGCCTTTTTCCCTGCTCCAACGGCCGCATGGTCCACATCAGACGACACATCTTGGTGGTGGTCCATGACATCCTGTGCACCGCCAGTAGCACTGGAGGAAATCCATCCTTTCCTCCGCTCTGAAAACACCTCTGGTCTTCGGTCCAACAGAACATCAAGATCAGCATCGCTCAACACTCCTTGTTTGCCTTCTTTCGTATTAGGTACAACTTCGATCTTCTCTCCTTCAAGCCGAAGGAGGGCAGCCGCCATTTCCGCTATAGACTCTTTCTTTGTGCTGGGTGCCGCCGCTGCTGGCATCTTGAATTTTCCTGTACACGGATTTTCAGTAAGATCAAGGGTGTCAACACCCAAAAGGATATAATTTTGACCTTTCGCGATAATGAGAACCTCCAACTTGCGCTTCTCCGTCGCACGCTGCATGATCTTAGTTTCGACCGTGTGTGCGCTGACCAGCCTGAAAATAAGTACGGGCCGAGTCTGGCCAATACGATGTGCTCTATCTTGTGCTTGAGCGTCCATTTGAGGATTCTAAACAGTGAGATGTTAAATGTTAAACTTGCGCGTCTGTTGAGAAGATTGAAACTTACCCAGTCTTGGTCGTAGAAAATGACAGTATCAGCCGCTACGAGATTGATACCTAGCCCACCTGCTCTAGTGCTTAACAAGAAAAGGCGAGGAGCGTCTGGGTCATCTCCACCATTTTGAAACCGATTCATCTCTTCACGACGATCGAGAGGCGCCGTAGATCCATCGATACGACAGATTGACCATCCCATATAATCAACAGCCCATTCCTAATGAGAATGCGCTGGGGATCAGCAGGAAGAAAAACAAAATATGGATATTTT
This sequence comes from Phlegmacium glaucopus, assembly GCA_015039465.1. Taxonomy (NCBI): domain Eukaryota; kingdom Fungi; phylum Basidiomycota; class Agaricomycetes; order Agaricales; family Cortinariaceae; genus Phlegmacium; species Phlegmacium glaucopus. The sequence goes on from MU130707.1 coordinate 37,121, forward strand.
TTTACCTCGATAATATCTAGCATTGTCGTGAACTGGCTGAATAACAACACTTTATGCCCTCGCTTGAATAGCTCTCGCAATAAACGATCGAGAACCATCATCTTCCCACTCGCGTTCACGAGTTCTTCACCCAAGACCGGATATCGGGTATTTGGGTCAATAGGCCAGTCGAACAAGAAAGGGTGCGAGCACACTTTACGTAGCTGCATCACAGTATTTTGCAGCTTCATATTATTCACTTGTTTGACTATATATATAATAACTATTAGTGAGGGAGAACATAAATGCCACGAGTAATATAACTGACCTTTCGTTCGGAGTTGGTGTTCCCTTCCGATCTTTGCTTCCTCAGCTTCTTCTTCCTCTTTGGTCTTGATGACTTTTAAGCCTCGTTTGTCGAGATTTCCGCGCTCTAGACTCTCGAAATATTCGTCATCATCCCCGTCGACTGCGTAACCTTTTCTTCCCCCCTTGATGAACCGCTTGGAAGCCCGTCTGTGCTCGGACCCTTCCTGCTCCTCGTCTTCATCGCTGGCCTCTTCCTCTATTGGTTCATCATCGCCAACCACTTCCACACCTCCGGTCCCACCATGGATCAACCACTTCCTCAGCCCTCCGTCCAAAACACGATCGTATGCTTCTCTTTGCCTTACACTCAATGGAGCGTATAGCACATACTCTTTTTTCGGAGGTAAATTCATCTCCACGTCCACTTTCATACGACGTAAAAGGAAGGGTTTGAGAATAGCATGGAGAGAGGAGATAATCTGAGATGATTGCGAAGTAGGCAAGGAAGATTGTAGTTCAGGAAGATTAAACCTTTAGGAGGGGACCGACGTCAAAACTTCAGACTTTATGAGTAGGGAGTGAGGAACGTTTACCATTCTTGGAAAGTGTCGATATCGTCGAAAATATCAGGTAAAATGAAGTTGAGAAGCGACCACAGCTCGGCGAGGTTATTCTAGGAATAGTTAGGGGTATCAGTATCAAAAAATCAACCGAAGAGAGGGAAAAAACTATTACATGAAGGGGAGTTCCCGTTAAAATCATCCTGCCAGCGCTCTTATACTTCTTAATCTCCCTCATGAGCTTACAGTCTAGGTTTTTCAAGCGGTGTCCCTCGTCCACGACAATATAACCCCAATTGTAATGCGCAAGATGCACACGGTCTTTGATGATCATTTCGTAAGTCGTCAACACAATGGGAAACGGGGCACTTTCAGCATCTTCATCTTCGTCATCTAGAGCGGGGGTATCCACGTCCATGATTTCCGGCTCATCGTCATCACGGTCATCTTCCTCTGGAAGATACGGTTCCTCTTCTTCCATGTCATCATCCTCAGAATCAATTATGATGGTCGTCGACTTTCGAGATCGTCCACTCCTTCTCAAAGGCTCGGGTGCTTTTGCTGGAGACCTGCCCTGTCTGCCCTTGTGTCTGGATTTTGCAGTCTTCTTTGTTTGTGCTCGAGTCGTTTTCGCAGTCTTCGTGGGCTTTTTAGCCGTCTTGGGTTTGGAACCCGGCCTCAACATTACAGTTCGCCTGAGCTCCGCTCTTTCAGCAGGAGTACCGTGATATATGCAAACAGGAATCTTAAAATGATGTTAGTAACTGGCCCGTCCAAGCAAAAATGAATTGTTAAATTACTCACGTCAGGTGCGAATTTGGTATATTCATCAAGCCAGTTGTGCAGCACGCTAAGTGGGCAAACAACCAAAAAAGGCCGGGTATTGTCTTGTTCACGTAAATAGGCGCTGAATGCGATTGTTTGGAGAGTCTATTGGCATAAGGAGTTATTTTTTTAGCCATAGTTGCTTAGATTTCGAACAAACCTTTCCCAGTCCCATCTCGTCAGCTAGAATGAGAGAAATGAAATTAGTTTCACATAGCCATAGCCACCATCCAAAATTTAAAACAACTCACCCAAAATTCCCGAGATACCATTTTGGTCGAGTGAGACCATCCACTGAAGCCCTTCAAGCTGATAAGGCTTTAGTTTCGCGCCCGTGACTAAACTAGGCTGTTGAAAGACAGGTGGTTCATGTTCCTCGTCTGTGTCAGCCTCAACAGCGACAACTTCGCCGTTGGAACCCTTCTTCCTCTTTCCTTTACCAGGTGCATTGAGGTTTGAACGACCGCGTTTTTTGCCAGTTTCATGTTGTTCATCATGTTCTGCCCGGAGAGCGGATTGTTTAGCTTTCTCCTCTTCCATTTGGCCTTTAAGAATGGTAGAGTAGACCGCTGATCGGTCGAGAACGTATTGGAGTCGAGTAAGACGACGTTGAGTTTCCTTGAAAAAGGTTTATGATTATTCGACACAGCCCATGAAAAAAAACCACACCCACCGTTTCAGCCATCGCGACAGGCTCATTGTCTTCCCAGACTTCGTCCTTGGTGCTCTCATAATCGCTCTGCTAGATGGTTCCTTCAAAAAAAAGTATTTACGTTGCCAGCTCAAGGACTTACCCCAAGACTCTGAAAATCACACTCTGACGCGTGAGTTGGAGGAGACGAAGGTGCTGTACTCGTTCCTGGGAGCGGTGAGGTGAATCGCTCAACGTCGAAATCTGGGTCCGGCGATGCAGAAACGGGCGAGCTCATTTCGGAACACAGGTAATGGGATATAAGTAAAGGTATGTGGCTTTATGTAAAAAGGAATGAAGCTGACCATTGCAAACGCGTCTCAGCCTGCCCTACACATGAAGCACGTGCTGACATAATTTACTCCTAACTTGAAGTTTCTTCCAAAGTCACAATACGATATTCCAAATCACTGACTAAGTAGCCGACAAATATTTATGCCTCCAACAAATCATCCCCATGAATTTTAAAGGTATCACCAGCAATTGATATACTCCCAACACGAGGACACTCCCTTCGCAGAGATTCTTTAAACTCGGTAAAAAGATTCTGAGCTTCTGGAGTCTGTTGCTCATAAAAATGACGAGCAAATGTAATCCTTCGCAAATCGGGAAAAATGGTTCGCAACGAACGGCAAAATATCATTGGTTCGTCGCGTGGAAAATCAAAACTTTGGAATTTGATTTCGGTAACATTTTGGAAAACGGCGTTGTTCTGTATTTGCAGCGAGTCGTGTCCGAATGCTGAGAAAGCTCGAAAATATTCCATAATTGTATGGGAAATATCGAAAAAATGGGCGAAAAAGTCGAGGCTGCACGACACTTCCTGAGTGCGTTTTGGGGAAGTCATTCCAAAGGGCCTGCAAAGTTGTTCATGGAGGACAGTCCAATCTCTTGCCGACGATCCAAAGAAACTGACGTCATACATTGATGTGCATGAGGAAGGATAGATTACAAGGGAAATAAGTTTTGGTAGCCGGGGGCGGTCTGGCGAGATAGACTGTGAATGTGCGTTCAAAAAATAATCCACAAAATTATGACCAGCATCCAGAAATTCACAGTTTTCCAGAAGTGGAATAGGACTTTGTACTCTGAGATCAGTGGGGTAGGTGTAATCGAACGGGATAGATCGGTCGATTGTCAACTTCGCGAGTTTAGGGACGTGAGTCAGAAATTGAAGTAATTCATATGTGGAAACCCTCCAACATGATGATGCGACAGTGAGTTCTGTGAGCTTGGATGAAAGGAGCTCGGAGAGAGGGGGGAGAATGGCGCGCCAGAGTTCCCGGTAGGTACTGGTGAAATTAAAATTAAGACGGGTGAGGGCCTTACTGTTGGAGATAAGATGAAGCGCCCAACCCAGGAACGGAGGTGTCAAAAGAACCGAGGAACTGATTGTCAATGTATGAAGGACGCAATTTCGCTGCGCTTCTGACGAAAGTTTTGGTTGGTATGTAGGGAAATTTTCACCCTTTGCATTGCCAGGGGGTTTAAATCTCCACCACGGTCCCGTCAACGATTCGAGCGCTGCCAGGTCCGATGGCATCGCCACTATGTTTTTAATCCTATACAAGGCCCTTTCCGCCCTCGTCTTCTCGATAAATTGATATTGTTCCTCCAGGTTCAAATCAGAGTCGCGGTGAATATGAAGTGAAGTAGCGCCTTTTTCAACGATGAGGTTGAGTAGTTCTTCAAATGCTCCTGTCCATTTGAACCCTCTGAACCTTTCAGTGCTTTTATTTCGGCTCAGGCTGCTTTGACAACCGATGAGCCGCAAAGTTACTGTTTTAATGCTGGCCAAATTTCGAATGAAATTAGAAATGCGTCGGACTGCAAGGCAACAATCATAAGCGCCTTCGATAAGGGGCAGGACGCAGGGACAATCAGCAGGGAATAGCTGTCTGCTAAATTGGCATTCCAATGTCTCGACGTTCTTTCCGAAAAGGTAAGTTGCAATGCTAAGCCCCGAAAGACTTCCTTTGGGTTCTTCCGGCAGAGTCATTTCGTATACCAGGCCATCGAGAAAAATCGTTGTTTCTGGATCCGGGATGCCTTGTCTAGAGAGAAAGATCGGAAGAGCGATACGATTCAGGCGACGAGAAAGAACAGCTACATTGTACAGGTCGTCTGTTGAGAGGTCGTTATCCTGAAGAATCTCGAGCAAGAGTTCGGTGGGCATGTCTGCTAAGCCTGAACTTGTAGACTGTACGATCCGTGGAACCATAGGTATACTAAGACATTGTCAAACATTACGTGAAAACGGGTTGGTGTGTTCCTCACCGTAACCGACTGGAAAGTCTGTATATATGGAGAGCGCCTTGAGCGCTTGAACTTGAGGCCTTGACTGGGAGAACTTGTGCCACCTTCAAGTTGGTCAGGATTCAGCACGACTACAGTGATGTGGTGCGAAAAGAGTATGGTCTATGTATATAGCAGTGTAAATAGTATGCATGAGGTCTGCCGGTTGGATTAGTCACCGATATCGGAATGAAGCTTCGAAGCAGCTGGCTTCTGAGAACTTTGATACAGCTGAGTTTTAAATCCCTGATATCTGCCTGGCGTCACCGGCATGTATCCCAGAAACTTTGCCTCAGGCTGGTCCAGCGCAGCTTACTGTCACGTCAAAACTTTACTTATTTAAATCTTAAATTATTTGCGGGTCAGATTGTGCCAGCTCGAAGCAAGAAAGGGACGAAACAATCAACTCAATCGGCCTACTAGTACTAGGGCGCCGCGCCGCATTGAAACTCAGACCAATGCATGTGAATTTGATGTGAATAGAAACAAACCACCTCGAGCCGGCCTTCAAGAGACTGAGAAAGAGTGGAAATAACATGAAGAGATCATGTAAATCTAATATTTTAAAAGTGAAGAATTCAGAAAGAGAAGTTGCTTGTTCGTTATGTGGTATGTAGTGTTATGCACCTGAGTGCCAGTGTGAGAGCATGCATCTATTTTAATTTTTTTTCAAGAGTAATCAATATTATACACGATTGTCGGTGATGTGTGTAAGGAAGTATATCAGCGTGAGACATTCACAGAAACCAATCCCAGGTACATATCAATGCCCACTAACTATTGCTCATCATTTAATCATCCTCCGATCCTCCGAAAGCTCCGAATTACTAGCGCTGGTCACAAATGTAGATGCTGGTCGCCGACTTCAGTTTCGCAATTACACTTCTTGTCATTGAATGGTTAATTTCCTGAAATTGTCCTTGGTGGTGGACATTATATATAAGTAAAGGGTTCCTCAGTTCTGTATCCTTCAGGTCAGTATTGTATAATACTCTGCGATCTAACTAACTTCTGGCTAACGAGAGTACGAGCATGGAACTTCATGAAAGCCTAGAAATTTGAAAAGAGAACTTGAATTGAAGAAATGATGCCGCCGTACATCATTGATGTTGAAACTCCAACGGCCTCACATGCCGGGTTTTTAAATGAGGCTCACGCCTCCACCGAAATAACAACTTACTTACTCTGGACTATCCTAATATTATAAGAGTACTGAAAATGACATTGTACACGCACAGCCTCCCCATTCCAACAATGGGCAACCCTTCACACCACCCAGGTACATATCTCACTCCTTCTTTCTGCCGTACCATTCACCTTTTATCGACTTGTAGGTGAGGGCCATCGCTCCACGTGGCATATACGAGTCCCTTCAAATGCAATTATACTGGTATTTTTATAGCGTCTTCGTGAGCATTGAGTTTCTTAAAGACGCCAGGGGTTGAGAGTAAAATGTTTTCGCGCGGCAAACAAGGCCATCACCATCAACATGTGCAATCACGGAAGTTACCGGCAAGTCTTGCGTTACCTTTGAAAGCCGCATCCGCTTATAAGAACGAGCCCCTAAAGGGACTCGTAACATCAGAACTACGCAGACCTATATCCCTGTCACGGTTAAAACACAATCTTAACTCTTATGAGTCCATTGACAGCACCGTATGGAACTTGGACTTCGCCAGTCACAGCTGAAGCGATCACCAAAGGGGTATGATGTTTCCCATCCTAGGTTCTCAGTTATTTTGCTGAGATATAAATCCAATATATAAAAGGCAATTGGAATCGCAGACGTTATAGTCGACCGTGTTACATCAGAGGTATATCATATCGAGAGTAGACCATCGGAGGCAGGTCGGAATGTGCTCGTTCATACAGCATCAGGCCAAGATGTCGTTGGTGCAGGTTGGAACGTGAGAACAGCTGCACAAGAATATGGCGGCGCTGCGGCGATTGTCCACAATAAGATCGCTTACTACTCCAACTTGTCTGATGGAGGCGTCTATCAAGTCAATGACGGTGGTCAACCTGAGCGCGTAACGCCAGGTAAGTGATGAACGCGTCTGGTGATCTTTCATATGGCTTACGCTGTATCTAGTGGGAAAGCCATACCGCTATGCATGTCTCGAGCCGCATCCCAAAAAACCGCACCTTCTGGTATCTATCCTCGAAGACCACACCCATAGTGACCCTTCCGACGTCGTAACCACTCTAGTTGTCATCAATACGGTTACCAAAAGCCTCCATCCTCTTGTATCCGGTGCCGACTTCTACGCTCTGCCTAGGTTCTCACCAGACGGCAATCATATTACTTGGCAACAATGGCATCATCCTGACATGCCCTGGGAAGGCGGAGAAGTTTACATCGCTGATGTTATAATCGACGACGACACCCTCTCCCTCAAAGACCAAATCCATGTGGCCGGCGTAAGAGGCAAAGTGAGCGCATGCTACCCATCATGGAGGAACAACGACAATCTCATTTTCACATCGGATGAATCCGGATATGTCAACCCATGGAAATACACCAACGGTAAAGCTTCGCCATTGTTCCCCGAACCCATCGCAGAAGACTTTGGAGCTCCTTTTTGGTCTTTGGGTAATTCTTTCTACGCTCTCATCGATAAGGAGGGAAAGTTTGCCTTGTTTAGTGCTATCAAAAACGGCCGCGATGTTCTTTATCTCGTTGATCTCGGTGGTGGTTCACAGCCCAAGTTAATTGAGAATCCTTTCGTGGTTATAGACTCGGTTCGAACTGTGTCTCTTGAGAGAGAACAAGTTGTATTCAGAGGCCAGAAAACAGATGAAACGCCGGCGATCCTTCGCTGCTCTCTTTCCTCCCTCATCAAAGAGGAGTTTGTAGTCCTCAAACCTGCATCAGAAGCACCATTACCTCGCGACATTATATCGCAGCCTCAGCCAATAACTCTCAAGGTTCCACCTAACGATTCTCCTCTTCATGTCATCTATTACCCCCCATATAATCCGAAGTATTCAGGAAGTAGTATCAAAGGAGAGAGGCCACCGTGTATCGTTAGCATCCATGGTGGACCCACCGGCCTGACCAAACAAGGATTGAATTGGGGAACGCAATATTACACATCCCGTGGCTGGGGCTGGTATATATCTCTCTTTTCTCTTACACAACCCCCTTTCTAATTTTAACCATAACAGGTTGGATGTCAACTATGGAGGATCTTCAGGATATGGGCGAAAGTATATCGAACGACTTGCCAGCAATTGGGGAATTGTCGATGTTCAAGATAGTATCACCGCCGCTCAAACACTTGGTTCCCCGGCTTACGATCTTATTGACAACAAGCGGCTTGTCATTCGTGGTGGATCAGCCGGAGGATTTACTGTCCTCGCTGCATTATCCATCGCAAGCGATGTCAAAGCCTTCGCGGCAGCAACGTCGTTATACGGTGTTTCCGACCTCCGAAAACTTTATGAATTCACACACAAATTTGAATCTAAATATCTAGCAAAGCTCGTCGGTGGAACTCCCGAGGAAGTTTCGGAAGTTTATAAAGCGCGATCACCTATTTATCATGCGGATAATATTGTTTCTCCATTGCTGGTAAGTAATAGTAAAAAGACAATTTACATCGGTTTTTTTTCTAAATTGGACCGTTTTTGATTATCAGATCTTGCAAGGAGAGATTGATGCTGTTGTACCCAAGAGCCAAGCTGAATCGATCTATAATAGTATCAAAAAGCGTGGAGGGGTGGTCGAGTACAAACTCTATCCTGGAGAAGGCCATGGTTGGCGTAAGGAAGAAAACATGCGCGATGCATGTGAACGAGAATTGGCCTTCTATCAAAGAGCTTTGAAGTTGACTTAACAAGCCTCCCTATTTTGGACGGCGGCCACCTGTCCGCGTCAGTACTCAAATTTTGGATTTATCCCTTTTTCCTTTTCGTCTAAAACAAGTGTTTTGCTTAAAAGGACAAACATTTTTTTGAGTTCTACATATTTAAGCTGTATAAAAATAAAAGGTACCATGGACTCTTATATATATATTGGGTTTCAAAATGACAAATTGATCAAGGTCTCATCAGTTGTTCTACAACTACTGAAGTTTGTAATAGATCTTATTGAAGTCCTTGTTAAATAAATATCTGAAACAGTAATATCTAAGGTCCCTTGACAATAAGGCCGTTGCGCTCAAGCGGACTCATTAGAGGGTAGAAACTTTAGTATCGTCTTCTGGCGCAGCGAACAATCTCCCTGGGTGCGCAATGTTCAAGGTGTAAATCGCCAATGTGACCATTGCACCATCTAAAACGTCTGCTCACGAAGATCAGATATACACGACACAAGAAATGAAATGCTGAAGAAACGTACTAAAATAAACTTGAGTGCTGATAATTCGTCCGTTCCAGCCGTTCGATAGTTCGATCGTACGGTAGATCGCACTGAAAATCAGGTACGTTTAGTATGATATTGGACAATAAAGCCAGTTCCACGTACCGAATGAACAGACAAGTCGTCATGAAAACCAATGCGTACGCCATGTGTTTCAATTTTTCCGTGCATGTTCCGCGGATCGTGGCGTCGTAATTGGTTTCTTTGTCGGAATGTGAGGCAATAGGCGAGTTTTTGGTGTAACGTAGGTAGTATTCGATCCCACAGAATGTATATGCGATGATGACCACTTGTAGAGACCGGTGGATCAATATTTCTGTTCAAATAAGCAGCAATATTATCATAAGGGCTTACCAAGCTGAAAGACGATACCAGCTAACATGATATGAGCTCCCTAATAATAAATGGGAGTTTTAGCGAAAGAAAGAAAAACGATTAAATGGAAATGGTTATTCACTAAAGTTGCTCCCTTTGAATCTGCGGCCGTCGCGGCCATGCCTCCACCTACAGCTTGGATTACAAGTGACACAAAATCCTGAAGAGAAAAAATGATCAGCCCGAATAGATAAAAGCCTAACAGCCGGGACATACACATGTGCAAAAAATGATGCTGTCTACAGATAGAAGAAGAGTTAGTGTTAATACTTGAGCGATAGTGTTGGGGATGGGGAACATACACAACTTGGGGCGGAGACGACTATAGGCTGGTCCAAGCCGTTGGACAAATTTCCCAAGAATGATGAAAATCGCGGCAACGAATGGCGTTGGAGCGATGATAGTACAAGTTATTCTTCCCAAAGTCCCTGTAAGCTCCCAAACAGGCGTCGGATACTATGCAAATACTCACTGAATTTGAAAAGGAATGACCAGGGATGGGGAAATGCTTGACCAAAGACGCGCTGACCATCCCAATATTTCCAGGAAGCCACATAAACAGACAGTGGGGAGGAGCCACCACATCCGATACTTCACTGCTTGGAACAGATGCAGTGCTGGAACGAGAAAGTATCCATGAAGATAGGTTTGTACTCAAAATGATAAATCCTACATGTGCTGAGACCGAAAAGGGCGACGAATATGATCGTCACATAGCGGGTTGGAACATAGTGATAGGGTGATAACTCGGCAATAGACAATGCTAGAATGAAATGGCGGTCAATTTGTGCTAAGTAAAACAAGCCTCGCGATGAGCTTACTAGGTCCACCATTGGCTAAAGACATTTTAGAAGAAGGGATTAGGTTACTGAATAGTAAGAGATTGGAAGCTTGAAGCCTTAAGTATCACCCGTATACACTGCCATGCAGACCAGTAGCTGCCCAAGATGTTCAGGAACAGACGTTTGAAGCAAGCCGCAGAAATCGAATGTTTGTGTCAGAGTAACCGCAGCCTTTACGTCGCAGCCGACGTCAGGTCTTTAATCCATTCAATCTACTTATTCCGGGGGGACGGATAGTTTTGGCCGTTTCAATTGGGTTTCAATTTGAAAATGCACCAGTGCAAAATACCTAGATACCTAGTATGCACTGCGCAGTCAAGGAAGGGTTGACACGTAGATTGCGAGCGAAGATCGCTTTGGACTTTAATCCAACGACCAGGCTGCTGCGGGCCTGCGGCTGGCACATGAGAATGGAAAAAGCGACCAGTGACTAAGGCACTCGATTTTATATATATTCGTGAGAGTTTCCTTAGTGGTGAAAAATGATGGACAATGGTAGAGAAAAACACGGTCAAGCCTGTCCCGAGACGGTATCTAATGAGTTCGACAAAGAAATGAGAACTCTCGAGAATGTGAGTCAGACGTTAATGATGATTATTGATCTCAGTAAAAACAAAAGTCAGTTCAATGTCACACGCGAAACCAACTACACTAGACTAAATTGCGACCAAATGTTGACTATAGAAATGACAAAATTTTTGACTAGTGCCTAACGATGTAAGTCGATCACCGAGAGTTTGCCACAACACTGCTTTCCCCCACCACCAAAGAATGAGGTGTGTAGTAGCTACACTGAATAACTCAAGGTTGGAATAGTAAGGGGTTGATGTTGGAGCCCAATCGGGCGCTGTTGGAATTGCAAGCAGCAAGGCTAACTAACTTCGCCCGAAAGATTTATGCACAACACCATTTTAATCCATTTCTCGCCATACCTTTCTTTTCGATTGCACCACAAGAATGTAATCTTATGCTTCTATTGTTCCAAAGCATTTTATATTTTACTTGATTCTTTCTACTCTCGTCCAGAGCCATTTCTTTTGTTTCAACCACTTGTAGTTTAGCTTATCCCCTACTTCTCAGAGGTGAGATCTGTATTATTTTACATTTATTACAAATAATCACCTTGTACTTATGTGCAAAATCACACAACTGGTGGGTCTGCGATTAAACGCAGGGAGTTGCTATATGCGCGTTAATGTGGATTTGACCACCTCCTGTGTTCGATCTGTCTGCGTATATGCAGTGCACCATCGTCTTGAGTTGAATGGATGGTCTGAGTGTGATAAGAGTTGATCGGATTCAGCTGGCATACTTGTACCATCCGATCTGTACGCGAAGAGGGTTGTTTTAAACGGGGAGATGAATAGAGGGCGGTGAGCTTACGGTGACGAGGAGATAGTCAAGTAGCTTAGAACCCTTGGTCTTCAGCCAGGCACATATTCTTCGCGGCCCTCGTCACCTCCATCCGCCATAAGTCCCGGCTTTCTCTATCTTTTCGGTCCATGTGCAGACCCGAATAATATGACTTAGAATCTATGATCAATCTGAGTTGTGAATGAGGTTGAAAAAATATGTCCAGTATCACTCTACCCAGATTTTGACACTGTGCAGTCCTACAACTCGTCAGATATGGCGATATGGTGACATACAATGGCGATCCTGATTGGCCCGATGACCGTCATGCACACACGTACGAAACCAACAAAGGAGTACTTGTAAAACAGGCATATTCAATGATAAAAAAGCATGGCACATCCAGCAGCACCGTCGAGTGTTATGAGTTTGATTTATCGTTGAGTAGCAATGCTATTCGAGGGCTAGACGGTGTACTGAGATGATGATATTCCATTCCCGAGTTCGAAAAATATGTTGGTGGTGGCGGCCGATTCAACAGAGAATATCGTTGGTGATCCGTTGGACACTGACCAGCGACGGATATTGGGTAGTGGGATCGAGGTCCGAGTCTAAAGGTAATAAAAAACTCGACAATTCAATGTTGACAACCATGGTAGAATATGAAATCTATTCGGAATGAATACAGACAGTACCTAAAACCTGAATCAAGGTAAGATAACGCATGCGGTGAGATTGACTACTTACTATTGACCTTCTAGCAAGAACGTCATTCTGACCCTAATTCAATGTCTCCATGCTATAAATTTAACGTTCCATTCCATTAGGGTGCGTATACGAACGGGTATGGCGAAGGAATCGCCAACATCGATGAGCGCCAACCAAACAAGATGGCTGAGAGAGAGAGACACGTTCCACAGATCATTCAGTCTTCCCACGCTTGACCAATAATATCAGGGTGTTTATGTCTATGTCACGGCGTACAGCTAGCTATATGATCATCTATCTGCCATCTGGATATCATCACTTGGTCAGACGCCAGTATTATCGTCTCTATTCTCCTGGGTGGCAATACCGACATCTTCGGTTTCTGGTATTGAATTTGGACTGTTATCTGCAAAGCGCAAACTTCCGACGGTCGATTCTGTCATGGATTTGTTGTGGTAGAAAGACAATCCCATTGAGACCCGCACCAGGAGGATTGTAGGTGATATACCCTAGACATATCCATCTTATAAGTAAGATAGGAAGTAACAATGACTGGTTTGTAATCACATGGATCATTTGTTGGATAGGTATGAGGATAAGAAGGGGTTTATTGGCAGTGTCTCTCGACACAATGGTAACCACGAACCGAGCCAATTGGACAGAAAATAATATCATGCTAGATTCAGTTAGTATCATTATGATAGGTAGAAGTTTTCTCCTGCCAGTGGCGCCCAAAATTTGGTGGTCCGAGGTGGACTTGACTTCACGGTGCATATTGAAGAACTTAAAGACGATTAAGCCCGTCACCAGAGCAGTCACGACCATGGACATGGCGACACCTGCCACACCCAGCCAAATCGCCCAGTAAGGTTCCAGAAGTTTGTGTGAGAGAATGTATAGTGAGTTGGTACTTGCTAGCCACATAGCTAGAGGCAATAAATTGAAATTGGCTAGTCAAATAAGACAGGTTGACTGACCTAAGAATATGACTGCTAAGATTGAAGGAAGGATCACGACACGGATATTGCAACCCCACATAATCCAGCAACGGTAGATCTTTGAAAAATTGCATGAATAAAATAAATGGTCATAAATGGTAGGTATAGTTTATGCGTACTAGGATACATTGAGCTATAAAGTCGCAGAAACCGATTGTTGTGTTTTCAATGATATATATGTGGAATGCGGCCGTTGCCCAATTGCCGTCAACCTGCACAACTGGAAGAGTAAGTTATTGTAACCGACGGACTTGTTACTTACTGGTAACATGAAAGATATTACATCGCAAATAGGAGCAACAGCAGATAAAACATACAGAACACACAAAGCATAGAAAATGATATTCTTTGTCTGGCAATTGCCTTTTTGCGATGACCGGTGATCTAAATACATGGCGAATATGCCAGAGTAGAGTCCTGGGACAGGTTTAAGTTAATGTTACGCTTCGTTAGTAGGGGCCGTGAAAGTTGTATATATATGTATGTCTTACCGTAGAAAAAGCCTTCGAGGCAAAGTCCAAGGAACTGAAAGGCTGCGTCGCTTAGCTTCATGACTTCGTGTCTGTTGTAATGAACTTGCATCTCTCATCCTTCCTTTATATAAGAAACTAGCATCCATATCAAATATAGTGACTGAGATAAAACTTGAGGTTCGTCATGATCGTAACAAACCGTCGCACCCATAATCGTAATCCGATTTTCGGTCAGGTAGGAATGCATGCTGCAATCGCCATGTCTGTATACCAAGTAGTGTGAGGCAGAAGATGGTTACGCATCTGTCTTATTGTTGGTAACCGAGTGTTCCGAGGGTAAGTAGCCTGGCCTCTTGATAGCCTCAGACTCCCCTCATTGAAATTTGTCTACAGAAAGATGGTCATGATAGTGGTTGTCATATCAATGAATTTACGATGTAGCTGTACCACTTCGTAGGCGTTGATATATTAACATTTGAAGTATCAATAGTAATTTTGATGGTGAAGGATCTGGCGACAGATATTCCATGGATACCTTTATCGAAGCTGTTATTTAAGTTTGAGTTTATTTCAGCCTGAGGTATGTTCGCAATATTCTTCACAACTAAGCTTACTGATAATCGGTGCCAGTACTACGCGGAGTACTTCTGATCAATCCATCAAGAAAACTAGTAAAGGGGTCTTCGGATTCGGTTGGATGTGAACAATGTGCCAGAGGACTCCCTGAGAGGAGCCTATGATGCCGCTTCATCCGTGCATGCCTATCTATGAATGTAGTTAGTCAAAGCCAGAATATCAAAAATTCACCTGTAAAAATCTCTGTAAGATGTTGGTACTAGCATAATAAAAAGGTTCACTGGCAGTACGGCACGTATCATATTTGAAGGGGACATAAAACCTGACCTCGGAAGACTGACTGGTTGATTTTCCGTTATTTGCGATGGATTCGACGAATAAGGTCCAATCCAGGTATTGATATGATGGCTATACGATGACGTGGTTTCTGGCTTCCTATTTGACGTAAACTCACCTCTGTCAGATTCGAACACCTAGTTACAACTAGAATCACAAAAACAACAGATTCAATGAACGGCACCTAAATTGTTGTTGTTGGAGTGACGCCCCATGCTGTGCTTGATGAAGGCCTAATCCCGTTGTTGATATAGGTAGCCCAATGATGACAGGGTTTGTTGCATTGGATATAGTAGACGCAAAGTGAGTTACAACAGCTCACCTCCATCAAATAGATTTGAACAACGCCGAATCTATGATAAATTTGAAATGTCGCTTTACTGATGATTAACACTCGATCAACACTGCCATCTCGACCTCATTAATATTTGGGGGGAGATTAACGATTATGAACGGAGTCTGCAGATGACGAGATAATGTTGTTATCCATATGTACTGTTGCTTTGAGTTGGACTGACCTTGCCCTATACTCTAACATCTTTTGATGGCCTTTTATGACTCGGTATATGATAAGGGAATGTAAAAAACACAAAAATTAGGGGAGAGAAGATGCTGAAACAATGATTTGAGTATTCGAAGACGAAATGTGAATATGAAATATGTTAAAGAGTCGTATGGCTGTCCTATTTTGTTATGTGCAAAATCACACAAGTGGTAGGTCTACGTTTAATAGCGGTAAGCTGCTGTATGCGCGTTAATGTGGATTTGAGCTGACCTTTTGTGTTCAATCTTTCTGCGTATATGCAGTGCACCATCGTCTTGAGTTGAAGGGATGGTCTGAGTGTGATAAGAGAGTTGACCGGATTCAGCTGGCATGTGGTAAGCTTACTTGTACCATCCGATTTGTATGCGAAGAGTGTTGTTTTAAACGGGGAGATGAATACAGGACAGTGAGTTTATGTTGACGAGGAGATAATCAAGTAGTCTAGAACCTTGGTCTTCAGCAAGGCACATATCTTTGCGGCCCTCGTCGCCTGCATCCGCCATAAGTCCCGGATTTCTCTATCCTTTCGGTCCATGTCCAGGCCAGAATAATATGACTTAGAACCTATGATCAATCTGAGTCGTGAATGAGGTTGAAAAAATATGTCCAGTATCACTCTACCCAGGTTTTGACAGTGTGCAGTCCTACAACTTGACAGACATGGCGATCCTGATTGGCCCGATGATCGACATCCACACGTAAGAAACCAACAAATGAGTATTTGAAAACGGGCAAATTCAATGATAAAAAAGCACAGCACATCCAGCAGCACCGTCGAGTGTATGAGTTTGATTTATCGTTGAGCAACAATGCTATTCGAGGGATAGACGGTCTAGTGAGATGACGATATCCCATTCCCGAGTTCGAAAAATATGTTGGTGCTGGCGGCCGATTGTCCAGAAAATATTTTGGTGATTCGTTGGACACTGACCAGCGACGGACATTCGGTAGTGGGATCAAGGTCTGAGTCCAAAAGTAATAAAAAACTCGATAATTCAATTTTGACTACAATGGTAGAGTATGGAATCTATTCTGAATGAAGGCAGACAGTACCTAAACCTTGAATCAAGTTTAGGATAACGCATGCGGTGAGATTGAGTACTTACTATTGACCTTCCAGCAAGGACGTCATTCTGGCCCTGATTCAATGCCTCCAGGCTATAAACTTCCAGTCTAGTGTGTATACGAACGGGTATGGCGAAGGAATCGCCAAATCGATGACACAAGATGGAGAGACACGTTCCACAGATCATTCAGTCTTCCCACGCTTGACCAATAATATCAGTGTTTATGTCTATGTACAGCTAAGCGATATCTACCATCTGGATATCGTCACTTATTCGAACCCCAGTATCATCGTCTCTATTCTCCTGGGGCAAAATACCGACATCTTCCGTTTCCGGTATTGAATTTGGACTGTTAGCTGCAAAGCGCAAACTTTCGACGGTCGATTCTGTCATGGATGTCTCGTCGTAGAAAGACAATCTCATTGAGACCCGCACCAGGATGATTGTAGGTGTTATACCCTAGACATATCCACATTATCAGTAAGGTAGGGGAGTAGCAATGACTGGTGTTGTAATCACATGGAGCATTTGGTGGATAGGAACGATGACAATATAAGCGTCCATGGCAGCGTTCATGGTTTGAAGAAAGGAAAGCACGAGCCGAGCCAACTGGATAGAAAATAATACCACGCTAGATTCAATTAGTATCATTATGATAGGCAGGAGTTTTCTCCCCCCGGTGGCGCCCAAAGTTTGGTCGTCCGAGGTGGACTTGACTTCACGGTACACATTGAAGAACTTAAAGACGATTAAGCCTGTCACCAGAGCATTCACGATCATAGACAGGCCGACACCTGCCACATCCAGCCAAGGCCCCCAGCTGGATGACACAAGTTGGTCTGAGAGAATGGACTGTGAGTTGGCAGCCGCTAGCCACATAGCTAGGGGTAATAGATTGAAATTAGCCAGTCAAATAAGATTTCTTAACTGACCTAAGAATGCGACTGTTAAGATTGAAGGAAGGATCACCACACGGATATTGCAACCCCACATAATCCAACAACGATAGATCTTTGAAGGATTGCATGAATAGTTGCATGAATAAAACAAATGGCAGGTATAGGTTATGCTTACTAGGATAGATTGAGCTATGAAGTCGCAGAAACCGATCATTGTGTTTTCAATAATATCTAAATGTAGTGACGTTGTCTGATTGCTGTCAAGCTGCACAACTGAAAGAGTAAGATATTGTCACCGACGGACTGGTTACTTACCGAAAATATTACATTGCAAACAACAACAGCAGTAGATAAAACATACAGAGCGCACAAAGCATAGAAAATGTTATTTTTAGTCCGGCAATTGTCTTTTTGCGATGCCCAGTGCTGTAAATACATGGCGAATATGCCAGAGTAGAGTCCTGGGACAGGTTCAGGTTAATATTATTACGCTTCGTTAGTGGGGGTCGTGAAAGTTGTAGAATATATATATATCTTACCGTAGAAAAGGCCTTCGAGGCAAAGTCCAAAAAGGACAAAGTCTTCACGAGTTAGCTTCATGACTTCGTGTCTGTTGTAATGACCTATTGCATCTTTGACCCTTCCTTTATATAAGAGTTTAGCATCCATATCAAATACAGTGACCTAAGATAAAACTTGAGGTTCGTGATGATCTTAATAAACTGTCGCAGTCATAATCGTAATCCGATTTTCGGTCAGATCGGAATGCAATGCCGCATCGCCATGTATACATGCTAACTAGTTTGAGGCAGAAAATGGTTACGCATCTGTCTCATCTTTGGTAACCGAGTGTCCTGAGCGTAAGTAGTTTGAGACTAGCTGAGTCTAGCTCCCTCCATCGAAATCTGTTTACAGAAAGATGATCATGATAGTGATTATCATGTCGATCAATTTACGACATAGCTATACTTACTACTCTATAGGTATTGATATTTGAAATATCAATAGTAATTTTGATGGTGAAGGATCTGGCGACAAATACTCCATGGATACCTTCATTGAAACTGTTGTATAAGTTTGAACTTATTTTAGCCTGAGGTATGTCCGCAATATTCTTCACAACTAAGCTCACTGATAATCGGTGCCAATACCACTTGGGGTAACTCCTGATCAATCCATCAAGAAGTGGTCTTCGGATTCGGTTGGATGTGAACGATGTGCTAGAGGACTCTCTGAGAGGAGCCTATGCCGCGTGCATGCCTATCTATGTATGTAGTTAGTCAAAGCCAGAATATCAAGAACCCACCTGTAAAAATCTCTGTAAGATGTTGGTACTAGCATAATTGAAAGGTTCAGTACGGCGCGTATCATATTTGAAGGGGACATCAAACCTGACCTCGGAAGACTGATTGGTTGACTTTCCGTTATTTGCGATGGATTCGACGAATGAGGTCCAATCCAGGTATTGATATGATGGCTATACGATGACGTGGTTTCTGGCTTCCTATTTGACGTAAACTCACCTCTGTTAGATTCGAACACCCAGTTACAACTAGAATCACAAAAACAACAGATTCAATGAACGGCACCTAAATTGTTGGAGTGACGCCCCATGCTGTGCTTGATGAAGGCCTAATCCGGTTGTTGATATAGGTAGCCCGATGATGACAGGGTTGTTGCATTGGATCTAGTAGACGCGAAGTGAGTTATTGACTCGTTTCTTTTCTTTTCGACAACAGCTATCTATGATAGATTTGAAATGTCGCTTTTCTGATGATTAACACCCGATCAACACTGCCATCCCGACCTCATTAATATTCGGGGGAAGATTAACGATTATGAACGGACTCTGCAGATAACGAGATAACGTTGTTATCCATACGCACTGTTGCTTTAAGTTGGACTCACCTTGCCCTATGCTCTAACATCTCTTGATGGCCTTTTACGACTCGATATTTAACAAGGGAGTGTAAAAAGCACCAAAACGAGGGGGAAGATGCTGAAAACAATGAACTGAGTATTCGCAAGACGAACTGTGCATTTGAAATGTACTAAGGTCGATGGCTGTTCTGCTAGGTCCAAAAATGTGAGTGGTGGGTCTACGATTAAACGCAGTAAGTTGCTGTATGCGCGTTAATGTGGACTTGACCGACCTTTCGTGTTCGATCTTCCTGTGTATATGCAGTGCACCATCGTCTTGCAGGTATGAGTTGAAGGGTAAGAAAGAATGGTCTGAGTGTGATAAGAGAGTTGATCCAATTTAGCTGGCATGTGGTAAGCTTACTTGTACCATCCGATTTGTATGGTAAGAGGGTCATTTTGAACGGGGAGATGAATAGACGGCGGTGAGTTTACGTTGACGAGGAGATAGTCAAGTAGCCAAGAACCTTGGTCTTCAGCCAGACGCATATTCTTGCGGCCCTCATCACCTCCATCCGCCATAAGACCCGGCTTCCTCTATCTTTTCGATCTATCCAAGGTCTCACCTACATGAACCCCAGCCCGAATAATATGATTAAGAACCTATAATCAATCTGAGACGTGAATGGGGTTGAAAAAATATGTCCAGTATCACTCTACCCAGGCTCTGACAGTGTGCAGTCCTACAACTTGACATACATCGCGACTTGGTGATATACAATGGCGATCCTGATTGGCCCGATGACCGCCATCCACACGTACGAAACCGACAAAAGAGTATTTGAAAACAGATATATTCGATCATAAAAAGCACTGCACATCCAGCAGCACCGTCGAGTGTATGAGTTTGATTTATCGTTGAGCAGCAATGCTGTTCGAGGGATAGACGGTCTACTGATATGACGATATTCCATTCCCGAGTTCGAAAATATGTTGGTGCTGGCGGCCGATTTACCAGAGAATATTTTGGGGATTCGTTGCACACTGACCAGCGACGGACATTCGGTAGTGGGATCAAGGTCCGAGTCCAAAGGTAATAAAGACCTCGACAATTCAATTTTGACTACCATGGTAGAGTATGAAATATATTCGGAATGAAGACAGACGGTACCTAAAACTTGAATCAAGGTAAGATAACGCATGCGGTGAGGTTGACTACTTACCTATTGACCTTCCAACAAGAACGTCATTCTGACCCTAATTCAATGTATCCATGCTAGAAACTTAAGGTTCCATTCCAGTATACGAACGGATATTGCAAAGGAATCGCCAAAATCGATGAGCGCCAACCAAACAAAATTGCTGAGAGATATACGTTCTGACTTCTACTGACCATTCAGTCTTCCCACGCTGGACCAATAATATCAGGGTGTTTATGTCTATGTACAGCTAGCTATATCTGGATCTCGTCACTTATTAGTATCATCGTCTCTACTCTCCTGGGACCGGGTGGCAATACCAACATCTTCCGCTTCCGGTATTGAATTTCGACTGTTTTCTGCAAAGTGCAAACTTTCGACGGTCGATTCTGTCATGGATGTCTCGTCGTAGAAAGACAATCTCATTGAGATCCGCATCAGCATGATTGTAGGTGCTATACCCTAGACAGATCCACGTTATCAGTAAGATAGGAAGTAACAATGACTGATGTTGTAATCACATGGAGCATTTGGTTGATAGGCTGGATGATAAGAAGGGTTGTATGAGCAGTGTATGTGGGCACAATATCAATCACGAGCCGAGCCAATTGGATAGAAAATAATATCGCGCTAGATTCAATTAGTATCATTATGATAGGCAGGAGCTTTCTCCTGCCAGTGGCGCCCAAAGTCTGGTCGTCCGAGGTGGACTTGACTTCACGGTACACGTTGAAGAACTTGAAGACAATTAAGCCCGTCACCAGAGCATTCACGGCCATGGACAGGGCGACACCTGCCGGGATCATCCAATCCATCCGGGTGCGTGACAGGAGTTGCCAGTGCTCCGAGAGAAAGTATCCTGAGCTGGTACCTACTAGCCACATAGCTAGAGGTAATAAATTGAAATTGGCTAGTCAAATAAGATACGTTGACTGACCTATAAATGTGATTGTTAAAATTGAAGGAAGGATCACGACACGGATATTGTAACCCCACATAATCCAACAACGATAGATCTTTGGAGAATTGTAAGAAGAATTGCGCGAATAAAATAAAGGATAGATGCGTACTAGGATAGCTTGAGCCATGAGGTCGCAGAAACCAATCATTGTGTTGTTAATAATATATATATTATGGAGTGTGGCCACTTCCAGTTGTCCCTGTTGCCAGTGTATGACGTCAACCTGCACAACTGAAAGCGTAAGTTATCGTTACCGACGGACTGGTTACTTACGACAAATATTAGATAGCAAAAAGCAACAGCAACCGATAAAACATATAGAGCACACAGAGCACAGAAAATGACTTTTTTTGTCCGGCAATGGTTGCCTTTTTGCGATGACCAGTGTTGTAAATACATGGCAAATATTCCAGAGTAGAGTCCTGGCACAGGTTCAAGTTAATGTTACGCTTCCTTAGTAGGGGCCGTGAAAGTTGTAGAATATATATATCTCACCGTAGAAAAAGCCTCCGATGCATAGTCCCAAAAAGTAAAAGTCTTCAATGGGTATTTTCATGACTTCGTGTCTGTTGTAATGACCTATCGCATCTCTGACCCTTGCCTTATATAAGAGTCTAGCATCCATATCAAATATAGCGATTGAGATAAAACTTGAGGTTCGTGATGATCGTAACAAACTGTCGCAGTCATTAATCGTAATCCAATTTTCGGTCAGGTTGGACTGCATCCCACATCGCCATGTACACATGCTAACTAGTTTGAGGCAGAAAATGGTTACGCATCTGTCTCATCTTTGGTAACCGAGTGTGCTGAGTGTAAGTAGTTTGAGACTAGCTGAGTCTGGCTCCCTCCATCGAAATCTGTTTACAGAAAGTTGATCATGATAGTGATTATCATGCATCATGTCGATCAATTTACGACATAGCTATACTTACTACTCTATAGGTATTGATATTTCAAATATCAATAGTAATTTTGATGGTGAAGGATCTGGCGACAAATATTCCATGGATACCTTTATCGAAGCTGTTGTTTAAGTTTGAATTTAGTTTAGCCTGAAGTATGTTCGCAATATTCTTCACAACTAAGCTCACTGATAATCGGTGCCAATACCCACGTTGAGTACTCCTGATCAATCCATCAGGAAAACTAGTAAAGTGGTCTTCGGATTCGGTTGGAACTTGGATGTGAACGATGTGCCAGAGGACTCCTTGAGAGGAGCCTATGCCGGTTCGTCCGTGGATGCCAATCTATGTATGTAGTTAGTCAAAGCCAGAATATCAAAGGCTCACCTGTGAGAATCTCTCTAAGATGTTGGTACTGGCATAATTAAAAGGTTCAGTACGGCTCGTATCATATTTGAAGAGGACATCAAACCTGACCTCGGAAGACTGACTGGTCGACTTTCCGTTATTTGCGATGGATTCGACGAATGAGGTCCAATCCAGGTATTGATATGATGGCTATACGATGATGGGTTTCTGAAGGATGAAGGGGGTAGACTTGATAGACGGCAAGTGAGTCTCTGGCTTCCCATTTTTGACGTAAACCTCTGTTAGATTCGAACACCCAGTTACAACTAGAATCACAAAAACCACAGATTCAATGAACGTGACCTAAATTGTTGTTGTTGGATTGACGCCTATGCTGTGCTTGATGAAGGTCTAATCTCGTTGTTGATATAGGTAGCCCGATGATGACAGAATTGTTGCATTGGATCTAGTAGACGCAAAGTGAGTCATTGACTCCTTTTCTTTTCTTTTCCACAACAGCTCACCTCTATCCAATAGATGTGAACAACGCCGAATCTATGGTAAATTTGAAATGTCGCCTTACTGATGATTAACACTCGATCAACACTGCCATCTTGACCTCATTAATATTTGGGGAAAGATTAACGATTATGAACGGAGTCTGCAGATGACGAGATAACATTGTTATCCATATGTACTATTGCTTTGAGTTGGACTGACCTTGCCCTATACTCCAACATCTTTTGATGGCCTTTTATGACTCGGTATATGATAAGGGAGTGTAAAAAACACAAAAATTAGGGGAGAGAAGATGCTGAAACAATGACTTGAGTACTCGAAGACGAAATGTGAATATGAAATATATTAAAGTTGTGTGGCTGTCCTATTTTGTTATGTGCAAACTCACACAAGTGGTAGGTCTACGTTTAATAGCGGTAAGTTACTGTATGCGCGTTAATGTGGATTTGAGCCGACCTTTTGTGTTCAATCTTTCTGCGTATATGCAGTGCACCATCATCTTGCAGGTATGAGTTGAAGGGATGGTCTGAGTGTGATAAGAGAGTTGACCGGATTCAGCTGGCATGTGGTAAGCTTACTTGTACCATCCGATTTGCATGCGAAGAGTGTTGTTTTAAACGGGGAGATGAATAGAGGACGGTGAGTCTATGTTGACGAGGAGTCAAGTAGTCTAGAACCTTGGTCTTCAGCAAGGCACATATCTTTGCGGCCCTCGTCGCCTGCATCCGCCATAAGTCCCGGATTTCTCTATCCTTTCGGTCCATATCCAGGCCAGAATAATATGACTTAGAACCTATGATCAATCTGAGTCGTGAATGGGGTTGAAAAAATATGTCCAGTATCACTCTACCCAGTCTAATGTATCGTTAAGCAGCAATGTTATTCGAGGGATAGATGGTCTATTGAGATGACGATATTCCATTTCCAAGTTCGAAAAACAGATATGTTGGTGCTGGCGGCCGATTTTCCAGAGAATATTTTTGTGATTCGTTGGACACTGACCAGCGACGGACATTCGGTAGTGGGATCAAGGTCCGAGTCCAAAGGTAATAACAGCACGATAATTCAATTTTTACTACCATGGTAGAGTATGAAATCCGTTCGGAATGAAGACCAGTGATTAAATCTTGAACCGAGTTAAAATAACGCATGCGGTGAGATTGACTACTTACTGTTGACCTTCCGGCAAGGGCATGATCCTGGCCCTGATTCAATGTCTCCATGCTAGAAAATCAAGGTTCCACTCCAGTTTACCAACGGATATGGCAAATGAATCGCCAAAATCGATGAGCGCCAACCAAAAAAATTGCTGAGAGAGATACGTTCTGACTTTTACTGACCATTCAGTCTTCCCACGCTTGACGTGTTTATGTCTATGTACACCCTAGCCCTAGCTATATGATCATCTATCTACCATCTGGATCTCGTCACTTATTCGAACGCCAGTATCATCCTCTCTACTCTCCTGGGACCGGGTGGAAATACCAACATCTTCCGTTTCCGGTATTGAATTTGGACTGTTATCTGCAAAGCGCAAACTTCCGACGGTCGATTCTGTCATGGATTCGCCGTGGTAGAAAGACAATCCCATTGAGACCCGCACCAGGATGATTGTAGGTGCTATACCCTAGACATATCCACGTTATCAGTAAGGTAGGAAGTAGCAATGACTGATGTTGCAATCACATGGAGCATTTGTTCGATAGGGAAGATGATAAGAAGGGCTTCATTGGCAGTGTCCGTCGACACAATGGTAACCACGAGCCGAGCGAATTGGAGAAAAAATAATATCATGTTAGATTCAATTAGTATCAATATGATTGGCAGGAGTTCTCTCCCGCCAGTGGCGCCCAAATTTTGGTCGTCCGAGGTGGACTTGACTTCACGGTACACATCGAGGAACTTATAGACGATTAAGCCCGTCACCAGAGCATTCACGGTCATGGGCATAGCGACACCTGCCACTGACTTAAATTGGGCTAAGAGAATGTATCCTGTGTTGACACCTCCTAGCCACGTAGCTAGAGGCAATAAATTGAATTTGGCTAGTCAAATAAGATACGTTGACTGACCTAAGACTGTGACTGTTAAGATTGAAGGAAGGATCACGACACGGATATTGCAACCCCACACAATCCAACAACGATAGATCTTTGAAGAATTGCATGAATAAAACAAATGACAGGTATAGTTTATGCGTACTAGGATAGATTGAGCTATGCAGTCGCAGAAACCGATTATTGTGTTTTCCATAAAAGGTAGTACTGCCATTGGGTCAACCTGCACAACTGAAAGCGTAAGTTATTGTTACCGACGGACTGGTTTAATTACTGACGAAATTTATTAGATGGCAAAGAGCAACAGCAACAGATAAAACATATAGAGCACACAGAGCATAGAAAATGACATTCTTTGTCCGGCAATTGACTTTTTGCGATGACCAGTGTTTTAAATACATGGCAAATATGCCAGAGTAGAGTCCTGGGACAGGTTCAAGTTAATGTTACACTTCGTTAGTAGGCGCCGTGAAAGTTGTAGAATATACATGTATATCTTACCGTACAAAAAGCCCCCGATGCATAGTCCAAGAAAGTAAAATTCTTCAGTGAGTAGTTTCATGACTTCGTGTCTGTTGTAATGACCTATCGCATCTTTGACCCTTGCTTTATATAAGAGTATAGCATCCATATCAAATATAGCGACTGAGATAAAATTTGAGGTTCGTGATGATCGTAACAAACTGTCGCAGTCATTAATCGTAATCCAATTTTCGGTCAGGTTGGACTGCGTCCCACATCGCCATGTACACATAACTAAGAAAATGGTTACGCATCTGTCTTGTTTTTGGTAATCGAATTTTCCGAGCGTAAGTAACCTAGCTCCCTCCATCGAAATCTGTCTACAGAAAGATGATCATGATATCGATTATCATGTCGATCAATGTACGATGTAGCCATACTTACTACTCTATAGGTATTGATATTTTAAATATCAATAGTAATTTTGATGGTGAAGGATCTGGCGACAAATACTCCATGGATACCTTCATCGAAACTGTTAGTATGTTCGCAATATTCTTCACAACTAAGCTCACTGATAATCGGTGCCAATACCCACGTTGAGTACTCCTGATCAATCCATCAGGAAAACTAGTAAAGTGGTCTTCGGATTTGGTTGGAACTTGGATGTGAACGATGTGCCAGAGGACTCCTTGAGAGGAGCCTATGCAGCTTCATCCGTGCATGCCTATCAATGTATGTAGTTAGTCAAAGCCAGAATATCAAAAACCCACCTGTGAAACTTCTGTAAGATGTTGGTACTAGCACAATTAAAAGATTCAGTACGGCGCGTATCATATTTGAAGAGGACATCAAACCTGACCTCGGAAGACTGACTGGTTGACTTTCCGTTATTTGCGATGGGTTCAATGAGGCCCAAATCAGGTGTTAACATGATGGTTATACGATGACGCGGTTTCTGAAGGATGAAGGGTTAGACTTGATGAACGGCAAGTGAGTTTCTGGCTTCCTTTTTTTGACATAAGCTCACTTCTGTAGATTCGAACGCCCAGTTACAACTAGAATCACCAAAACGACGGATTCTAGGAAAATCGTTCGTTGACGCTGTTGGAGGAATGATACACATGCCATGTTTGATGAACCTTTGGATTCAACGCAAGAAATCCAATGCAGTTGTTGATATAGTAGCCGGATGATGACACAGTTGTTGCATTTGATCTAGCAGACGAAAGTGAGCTATTGACTCGTTTTCTTTTCTTTTCGACAACTCACCTCCATTCAATAGATTTGAAATGTCGCTTTTCACAGTCGATCAACACTTCCATCTCGACCTCTTCAATAATCGGGGGAAGATTAACGATCTTGAACAGAGTCTATGGCAGACTACGAGATAGGCATGTTGTCATCGATTGTTGCTTTAGTTGGGCTAACGATCGTGAACCGAGACAATATTGTTATTCATATGCACCGTTGCTTTGAATTGGACTGACCTTTCCCTATGCTCTAACATTTTTTGAAGGCCATCTACGACTTGGCATATGATAAGGTAGTGTAAAAATAACAAAGTGGATGGGAGAGAAGATGCTGAAGACAATGAGGTGAGTGTTTGAAGACGAAATTCGATCATGAAATATACTAAGGTCGTATGCTATCCTGCTAGGTGCAAAAATGTGTCATCACACAAGCAGTAGGTCTACCATTAAACACAGGAAGTTGCTGTATGCGCCTTAATGTGAATTTAACCAGACCTTTTGTGTTCGATCTTTACGCGTATATGTAGTGCACCATCGTTTGCAGGTGTGAGTTGAAGGGTAAGTAAGAATGGTCTGAGTGTGATTCAGCGGCGATATGAATGGAGGGCGGTGAGTTTATGTTGATGAGGAGATATTAGGTTAAGTACCTTTGGACCTTCGTCGCTGGAAGCCACGCGCTTCTTGGCGACCTTCGCCGTTCATCCACCACAAGGCCCAGCTTTCTCTATCCTTTCGGTCTATCCAGCATATTGTTCAAGGTCGCGCCTACAATGAACCCCATTCCTAATAAAATAAACATGATTTAGAACCTATTATCGATCTGAGACATGAATCAAGTTGTTGGTAGGGGCCAAATTTCAAGAGGATTTTGTTGGACAGTGCCCGGTAACCAGTAACCAGCGACAGAAATTCGGTGGTGGGATCAAAGACCGACTCCAAGGACTTAATGATGATTCCATATCTATTTGGAGTGGAAGACAGAAAGTACTCGAATCAAGAACAGGACAGCACGAGCTGGCTCTCAGTAAAGCTGACCTAAATGAGATGTGTTTAATGATGGACAACGGAGTCTTTCCCACGCTTGATCAGCGTATATATGTGATCATCTATATGCTATCTGGATATCGACATTTAGTCGAACGCCAATATCATCGTCTCTACTCTCCTGAGTGTCAATACCGATATCTTCCGTTTCCGGTATTGAATCTGAATTGTTGGCCGCAAAGCGCAAACTTTCGATGGTTGACTCGGATTCTATCATGGATTTCTCGTCGTGGAAAGACAATCCCATGGAGGCCCGCACCAGAATGATTGCAGGTGTTATACCCTATATAGACGTGTTATTAGTGGAAGGGAAAGTTGCAGTGACTGGTGCTGTAATCATATTGAGCATTTGGTGGACAGCACTGATGATACAAAAAGCTTTAATGGCAGCGTCCGTCGTTGGAACAACGGTAACCACGAGTCGAGCCAATTGGATTTAATTGCATCTCTGGCCCTTGCCACTTTGTATACGAGTCTAGCATCAATGTCAAATACAGCGACTGAGATAAAACTCGAGGTTCGTAGTGATCTCCCCAAACTGTCGCTGTCATAATCGTAATCAGATTTTCGCTTGGCAGATAGGAATGTATGCCGCATCGCCGCCAGTCACTGTATACTCAGTGACTGGTCTGAGGATAAACATATACCACTGTCTTATTTTATATAACCTGTTGGTAGTCAGTCGTCCCAGGCTAGCATCAGTATATCCCTCAAATTTAAGATACTACCATTATCAAAGTTGGATACCCTGGGGACTTACGAAAGGTATATGATTTTTTGTCTAGTGACTACGTCGAAATCTGTCAACAGAAGGATGATCATGATAGTCACTGTCATATCAATCAATTTACCGTCTGCTATGATATTGATATTAGCCTGAATTTATTTCAACTTGAAGTATCTCACTGATAATCTCATCATGATTTCGGCGGCGCTTTCTTTGATTCATTCCTTTCTTGATCATCAAGCCCTCCGCGTGGTCCACACTTGAATATCGTCCTTTGAAGACTAGGAATGCGGATGTAGTTACTTAGTATTAGTAATGTTACTCTGTAGTGCGTCGGCGAGTTCAGCGTGAGGTCAAAGGACTAACATAGACACTTACCTTTATGTTAATGCATGAAGGATACGGCTAACCGCCATCGATAGCATGTAGGGGTCATGAAGGGGTGATGCCATCCATTTTCGACGATCTCGTAAGGGATAGTTTTGATTGCTCTGAAGACTGAAGAGAAGCGATAATGTGCCTTTAACTGCAGACTGAGAAGTCGGTTGTAACTGTGTAGCATATAGCCAGACATTTGGCGTTCTCATCTTCATGGCTGAAGTCATCATCCTTAATGAGATCCAGCTGTCTGTATCTTCTTCCGACCGCCTATCCAAAAAACTATCCAACATCGCACCTCCAATGCCTGGATAATTTTAGAAGCTGTGAAATCAACCCGAGTCGCGATGTTGGATTTGAAGATCATGAGTTATCGGATTGCTTGTTAGCGTAAGGGGAAGCAGGTAGCTGCAGTGCGGGGGTGATAGTGATACTGATGAATAAAGTGTTTGGTACGACTCGAATGACTTTACTCGTAGTCCACAACACGTCCAGCAACACCTTTGAGGTATGCGTCATCGACACACGAATGGTCGAAATCGGTCCATGCGACAGAGTTCAAACCGAACGAGATGGCTAAATATCAATTGATGATGAGTAAGAAAGACGCATTCAGAGTAACAATACTACTCACTTGGCGTGCCTAAATCTTCATCTTGAAGCCCTCTGCTGCACCACTCTTGCTCTGTACTAACTAAAGTGACGTCCTGGTTCCATAATGGCAGGCACCAGACGGCTAGACTGATGCAATGACGTCAAAGTCTTCAAAGTCCAAATGGCAAGTGGTTAGCAACTAATACACAGACGACGGTGAATTCCCACATTCGATTCGTCACACGTCACACCTTGTTCGCAGCCCTCGTCCTGTCCAAGGTCGCGTCTAAAATGAACCCAGGCCCAACCTATGATCAATCCGAGGGTTGAGAAAATATATTGGTGGTGGTGGTCAAGTTGCCAGAGGATATCGTTGTTGATCTGTTGGACAATGCCAAGTACCCAATGACCAGTGATGGAAATTCGGTAGTGAGGTCAAGGACTCAATGATTCCATATTTGATTACTATGGTGTAGTTATGAGAGTATTTACAATTAAATACAGACAGTACTTGAATCAAGTTTAGCCAAAGCAGAATAACACGAGCCTGACCTCAGTTGCCTCTCAGCAAAGACGCGATACTAACAAATATATTAAAAAGGACCTGAGTGAGGGCATCTAATGTGAGTCCTTCCTACACTTGACCACAGCTTATGTGTCGTATCTACATTGATCTAGGGTATGCTGCTGCCTTTGGACTCCATATGATCATCTATCTACCATCTCAATATCGTCACTTGGTCGAACGCCAATATCATCGTCTCCATTTACAATACCGACGTCTTCCGGCATTAAATTTGGACTGTTAGCCGCGAGGCGCAAACTCCTGACGGTCGATTCTATCATGGATTTCTCGTCGTGGAAAGACAATCCCATGGAGACCTGTACTAGGATGATTGTAGGAGTTATACCCTAGATAGATCCACCTTATCAGTAAGATATGAAGTAGTAATGACTGGTGTTGTAATCACATTGAGCATTTGGTGGATGGGAACGATGATGAAAAATGCGTTATTGCGAGCGTCCGTATGAACAATGGAAAGCACGACCCGAGCCAATTGGACTGAAAACAATACCATGCCAGATTCGATTAGCACGAATAGGACAGTCCGGGTTTTTCTCCTGGCAGTGGCGCCCAGGGTTTGGTCGGGTAAAGTGGACTTGACCGTACGGGACACATTGAAAATTTTGAACACGATTAAGCCCGTCATCAGAGCATTCACGGTCATGGATATGGCGACACCTGCCATGGTCATCCAAGACCCCCAGACAGTTTGTACTATTTTGTCTAAAACATTGTACTCTGCGAAGCCACCCACTAGCCACATGGCTAGAGGAAATAAATTGAAATTAGCCAGTCAAATAAGATAGCTTGACTAACCTAAGAATGTGACTGTTAAGATTGAAGGAAGTATCACGACACGGAAATTGCAACCCCACACAATCCAGCAGCGATAGATCTTTGAAAAATTGAATGAATAAAATAAATGATAGGTATAGTTTATGCGTACTAGAATAGACTGAGCTATGAAGTCGCAGAAACCAATTACTGTGTTTTCAATAAAAGATATATGGAGCGTTGCCGTTGCCAGATTGCCGTCAAACTGCACAACTGAAAGCGTGAGTTATTTGTTATCGACAGACTTGTTACTCACCGAATATATGAAATATATTACATCACCAACAACGATAGCAACCGTTAAAACATATAGGGTACACAGTGCATAGAAAATGATTTTTTTTGTCCGGCAATTGCCTTTTTGCGATGACCAGTGTTGTAAATACATGGCGAATATGCCAGAATAGATTCCTGGGACAGGTTCAAGTTAATGTTACACTTCGTTAGTACGTGAAATTTGTAGAATATATATATATCTTACCGTAGAAAAAGCCTTCGAGGCATCGTCCAATAAAGTCAAAGTCTCCAGGAGTTAGCTCCATGACTTAGTGTCTGTTGTTATGACCTATTGCATTTCTGACCCCTGCTTTATATAAGATTCTAGCATCCATATTAAATACAGTGACTGAGATAAAACTTGATGTTCGTATCGGAATCAGAGTTTCGGTCAGGTAGGAATGTGTACCACATCGCCGTGTATACAGACAGAAAACGGGTCACGCAACTGTCTTATTTTGGGTAACCGAGTTTTCCTAGGGTAAGTAGCGTGGCCTCAGACTATTTTGGCCTTACCGCTACTCATTTCCCCATTTGAAAATCTCCTCTTTGTGGTGAGTACTGCATACATAGCTGCGGACTCACTCGTTTCTTTGTGATGGATTCGACGAATGAGGTCCAATCCATGCGTTGATATCATGGCTATACGATGACGCGGTTGTTGGAGGATGATGGGGTGGACTTGGTAGACGGAAAGTGAGCTGCTGGCTTCCTGTTTTGACATCAACTCACCTCTGTTGCGAACACCCAGTTACAAATAGAATCATAAAAACGACAGATTCAATCGTTTGTTGTTGATATACTAGTAGCCAGATGACAACACGGTTGTTGTATTGGATCTCGTAGACGAAAAGTGAGTTAGTGACTCGTTTTTTCTTCTTCCTCTTCACCAACTCACTTCTATGTAGGATTGAAATGCCGCTTTTCTGATGATTAGAACCCAATCAACACTGCCCCCTCAATCTCATCAATATTCGGGAAGATAAATGATCCCGAACACAGTCTGCAGACAACGAGATGAGGTTGTCTTCGATTGTTGCTTTAGTTCGGCTGATCTTTCCCTACGCTCTAACATCTTTTGAAGGCCTTTTATGACTTGATATATATTAAGGGAGTGTAAAAAGAACAAGGCGGATGGGAGAGAAGATGCTGAAGACAATGAAGTGAGTATTCGAAGACGAAATTTGATTATGAAATATATTGAAATCGTATGGGTTGTCCTGTAGGTGTAAAAATGTGCTAGCACAAGCGGTAGGTCCACGATCAAACACAGTAAGTTACTGTATGCGTGTTAATGTGAATTTGACCTGACTTTTTGTGTCCAATCTTTTGTGCATGTGTAGTGCATCATCATTTTGTGGGTGTGAGTTGAAGGGGTAAGTAAAAATGGTCTGAGTGAGTGTGATTCAGCGGTGCGATGAATAAGGGGTGGTCAGATCATGTTGATGAGGGGGTGTTAGGTTAAGTACCTTTGGACCTTCGTCACTGGCCGCCACGCGCTTCCTCGCCGTCCTCATCACCTTCATCCGCCACAAGGCCCGGCTTTCTTTACCTTCTCGATCTATCCGTCCAAGCGCCTACGATGAACTCCGGTTCCAATAACATGATTTAGAACCTATGATCAATCCAAGTCGTGAATGAGGTTGTCAGTGAGGTGGCCAATCTGTTGAACAAACATTAAGCAGTGGCCAATGACGGAAAAATCAAGGACCGACCTCCAAGGACTTAATAATTCCATCTTTGATCACTATGGTATAGTCTTATGCCATGGGTGTATTCGGAATGAAAGACAGACAGTACTCGAGACAAGAACAGGCGCTGGCTCTCAGTAAGCTAAAAAAGGACCTGAGCACTGAGGATGAGTTTTAATGATGGACATTTTCGACAACGATCAGTCCTTTCCCACGCTTGACTACTGCATGCTGCCTCTGGACTCAGGACTGTATGTGATCATCTATCTACCATCGATATCGTCACTTAGACGAACACCAGTATTATCGTCTCCACCCTCCTGGGGCACAATACCGACATCTCTCATACAGCATACAACGCTGGAATTCTGGGATTTCCTATGAAAGGTAGTGCCGAGTATGTAACCTTACAGCTGGTAGGATCTGGGGCATTTCAACAGAATACTTCATTCCAAAGGTGGAGGAACAAGGAACAGATGAGTTGTGAGAGAGTACAAATGTTACAAACGAAAGAGAGCTGTTACCAAACAAATAAATCAACTGCAACTGACAAGTCTGCCGTGGAGCTCCCGCCAACCTTACTACATGATCTAGGTATGCTGCTACCTTTGGATTCCATATGATTATCTATCTACCATCTGGATATCATCGCTTCGTCGGGCACCAATTTCATGGTCTCCATTTACAATCCCGACATCTCCCGTTTCCAGTATTGAATCTGGGTTGTTAGCTGCAAAGCGCAAACTCCCGACAGTCGATTCTATCATGGAGTTCTCGTCGTGGAAAGACAACCCCATTGAGACCCGCACCAGGATGATTGTAGGAGTTATACCCTAGACAGATCCACGTTATCAGTAAGATATGAAGTAGTAATGACTGATGTTGTAATCACATTGAGCATTTGGTGGATAGGAACGATGATATGAAAAACTTCATCGTCAGTGTCCGTCGACACAATGCTAATCCCGACCCCGCTAATCACGACCCGAGCCAATTGGATAGAAAATAATGCCATGCCAGATTCAATAAATACTAATACGACAGTCCGAATTTTGCTCCCGCCAGTGGCGCCCGAAGTTTGGTCATACAAGGTGGACATGACTTTAGGGGACATCTTGAGGATCTTGAACACGATTAAGCCCGTCACCAGAGCATTCACGATCATGGACAGGGCGACACCTGCCAGGGTCATCCAATCCGCCCAGTCAATTTCTATAATTTGGTCCAAAATATTGTAGGCTGCGAGGCCACCCGCTAGCCACATAGCTAGAGGCAATAAATTGACATTATCCAGTCAGTTGAGATAGCTTGACTGACCTAAGAATGTGACTGTTAAGATTGAAGGGAGGATCACGACACGGATATTGCAACCCCACATAATCCAACAACGGTAGATCTTTGAAAAATTGGATGAATAAAATAAATGATAGGTATAGTTTATGCGTACCAGAATAGATTGCGCAATGAAGTCACAGCAACCGAATATCGTGTTTTCCATAAAATATAGATGGAGTACTGCCGTTCCCATATTGGTGTCAAACTGCACAACTGAAAGCGTAAGTTACTATTACCGACGGAGTTGTTACTTACTGAATATATGAAAGATATTACATCACCAACAACGATAGCAACCGTTAAAACATATAGGATACACAGAGCATAGAAAATGATATTTTTCGTCCAGCAATTGCCTGTTTGCGACGACCAGTGTTGTAAATACATGGCGAATATGCCAGAATAGAGTCCTGGGACAGGTTCAAGTTAATGTTACACTTCGTTAGTAGGGGCCATGAAAGTTGTAGAATATATATATCTTACCGAAGAAAAAGCCTTCTAGGCATCGTCCAAAAAAGTTAAAGTCTGCAAGAATTAGCTCCATGACTTCGTGTCTGTTGTAATGACCTATTGCATTTCTGACCCTTGCTTTATATAAGATTCTAACATCCATATCAAATACAGTGACTGAGATAAAACTTGAGGTTCGTATCAGAATCAGAGTTTCGGTCAGGTCGGAATGTGTGCCGCACCGCCATGTATACGGGCAGAAAATGGTTACACGACTGTCTTACTTTGGGTAACCGGGTTTTCCTAGGGTAGGTAGCCTGCCCTCAGACTATAAGCTCACCGCTACTCATTTCCCCATTTGCTACTCCGGTTGCCACCGGTGGTCTCAGTTGTGTAGATGCTGATTCACTTGTTTTTTTTGGTAGGCGCTTAGTCGCTGACAGTGAGTGACGCCCATGCTTTCGACAAATGATGTAGAGTTCGGTTGTTGATGTAGTGGCCTGGACGATGACGTGGTTGAAGAAGTGGACCTGGTAGACGGCAAGTGAGTTATTGATTCCTTTTCGACATCAACTATTGATTGAAGATGATTGTCGACGGAACTCTCGAGCTGATAGAATGAAAGGGAAGACGTCGATATTTGGACATGATATAGACTTACCCCTACCCCTTCCCTATTGGTAAATCCTACCACTCCTCTTTATGGCGAGTACTGCATATGTAGACGCGTTTATTTGTGATGGATTCAACGAATGAGGTCCAATTCATGCGTTGATATCATGGCTATATGATGACGCGATTGTTGAAGGATAAAGGGGTTATCTCGGTAGACAGCAAGTGAGCTAGCTTCTCGGTTTTGACATCAACCCACCTCTGTTAGAGTTAAACACCCAGATAAAAATACCATCACAAAAAGGACAGATTCAATCGTTCGTTGTTGATGTAGTAGTCAGATGATGACACGGTTGTTGCATTGGATCTAGTAGACGAAAAGTGAGTTAGTGACTCGATCTTTTCTTCTTCATCAATTCACCTCCATATATTCAATAGATTCAAACGATAGGTCCATGGAAGGGTTGAAATGTCGATTTTATGGTGATCACCAGCCGATCAGCACTACCATCTCGACTTCATCAATATCCAGGGGAAGATGATCGATTCTGAAGACGACCGAGATAACGTTTGTTATGTGGAGGTAGATGTAACGAGGCACGGAGTAATGTACCGATGTTTTGCGAAGTAGAAAGATGAACGCGTTGGGATCATGTGATCCCGGCTTCTTGTCCATTAACCACCAGCATACACGATTAGGCTCGTGACCATCCTGTATATGAAAACTTCGATATACAGGCTGGTCCAGCTGACTTTAAATCCCCGTACCGCGCGGCTCCCACGCTCATTTCTATAAAAGGTTAGAGGAATTTTGACCCCCCCTACACAATCGGTCCGGCTCACGCCAAATCTTCCCAGTCAGCGTCTCGTGATGCACACCGCCATGCTCCGTTAAATAGTGATGGGCAGGGGTTTGGGAAACCCCTGGGGTACAAGGGTAAGGGTAAGGAGGGTCAGGGTCAGGGTACAGATTTTTTGACCCTTGAAAAACCCTTACCCTTCTGGAGGGGTCAGGGTATTTTTGGGAATTTTTATTTCTCTGATATCAGAGTGATCTAACTGTTGTGTATCTATAAAATTGACTTTAAATCAGAGAAAAAGCAATCTAAAGAGGCCTCACTGCTTTCACAACAATCAGTAGCTTAAAATACTAGTCAAACCCTCTCTATTTCATTTAAAATCTATTGCTAAACACCTTTAACACCCTGAACATGTTTTAAATAATAGCTACTTTGAAGGCTCCTTTGGATTACAAAGCTTGAGGAAGGATTTGGACCAAACCCTTGCACTAAACCCTGCTGGGGTTTCTTACCCTCCAACCCCTCAGAAACCCTTACCCTTACCCTCCAAAACCCTTACCCTCAGCCAAGGGTAAGGGTTTTTGGAGGGTAAGGGTAAGGGTCAACCTAATTCCACCCCAGGGTTACCCTTGACCATCACTACCGTTGGATGAAATCGATGTGTTTTCTCATGGGTGACACAACTATATCAGATTCAAACATAGCAAAAATCAGTAAGGCACTTCAAGAAATCCGATATCCCCAGTACCTCAGTTTTGAGGTGTCAAGCAAGTCAAGTACGAGGCCAAAGGGACTCAGACGACCAATGCCAAGGGCCTCCTTGATGCATTGTTCATGAGATTTTGGGACTTTGAGCAGTTCTGGGGCTTTGTAAGGTTCAACGCGTGCAGGCAACGCAGAAGGGTTTTCACAAGGAGGCTCTGAGTCTAGGTTTTCAACCGCAGTTGAACTATACATAAAATACATTCCACATTAAAGAAAAATATTGGAATCAGCAGATGTGGACTCGAACTCGTCAAAATAACCACTGTCAGCTTCACGAGCATCTTACTCCCTTCTTGTTGTTAAAAAGGTATCAGGCATCGATGTTGGGACAAATTTGAAAGGAGTTGGTGGTATGTAGGGACCTAAAGTAATTGGAAGACTGGTGTCTCGCACAGCCTGGATGCTGACAGAGAAGCGTCCGCAGTTCCAGAAAATTTGGTGAAATGATTGTCGGAAGCCAGAGGGTTGGCTCTTGGTTGACGGGGATTTTTCGTTGGTGCAAATGCTGCCGACACCAATATATCAGCGGCGCTTCTTGGATGATGGTAGGGGTGAATCGCAGACTGGGAAGATTTGGCTGTAAGCCGGACCGATTGTTTAGGGGGGGTCAAAATTCCTCTAACCTTTTATAGAAATGAGCGTGGGAGCCGCGCAGTACATCAATTCAAGCTCAGATTTACCAGTCTGTATATCGCAGGATTTCCCCTTCATATACAGACGGTCACCGGTCTAATACACAATATTGTTAATCGCATTTTAACATTAATTCATTGTAAATTATTATTCCTCTTCGGCATTGACTTCACATTCTTTTCGCATTCATTTTCATTTTGCACTCTTTTCGCTCAGCACACACGATATCGTTGAATCACGTCTCTTTTCGCATTTGCATCCTTTTCACTTTATTTTTCGCAGTCCGTTTCTCCATCTTTTATCCTTCTCCTTATATTTCAGTCAAATCGCTCCTTTATCATGCCTCCAACCATCGATAATCGTAGAAATAGATCTACTCGTCCTGCCCCGGTGGGCTCACTGGCAGACGGTACTGATAGTGGCCAGGGATCTGGGCCTTTATCCGATGCTTATGTGGCAGAACTTGAGCGACGACCAGATCCTGGTTCTGGCCAGCAAGTCCAGGCTCCTGCCAATGTTTCACATATGGAAGTCCGTCGTTCTTCACGCGTGGCTTCTAGGCCTCAGTCGGCTCAGCTGCCGGCAATGCCTTCTTCTTTTGTCCTTGCCCCTCCTGGTGCCAGGAAGGCTGCTGGATACATTTACGAAGTGCTACCTTCCATTGCCGATGCCAGTCCATCCCTACGTGAACACCATAGTGGTCCATCAGACCCACCTGGGACTGTTGATGACTCTCAGGACATCAGCTTACCCCAGCCAAGTCTGGTGCCTGCTAGTGGTGGTTTTGTAGGCCGGAAGCGTGCTGCTACGAGTGAGGTACCTCACTCTCCTCGTCGCGGCAGTGGCCCTGTGGATTCTCTTCATACATTCCCAGCCCCCCTCTCTATGGCCCAAGCCTTGACATCCCCTGCCAACCCTACCACGCCAACACGTTCCACTCGATCCAATAGGGCTGTTGAGCCTGTCTCGAGCCCCATTGCTTCCAACCCATTGCTACATCATCCTGTCGCTGCCAGCATTCACACCCCATCTCCTGGCCGGAGATGTTCCCTGTTCCTTCGCACGCGTGATAGCCATGCCGCCTGGGCAGCTGCCGAGGGATTGCTTCCCATTCCAGATGCTTTTCAGGCACCCGGCTATGTGCCAGCGCATAGAGTGGGGGGCATCATCTATGATGTCCATGCTCCACGCCTGCAGCATCCCCGGCCAGCTGGCCCAGAGGTCAGGCCTGACCATCCATTCACTGGCCCTCTGCGCCACCCCTCTGAGCGCCCTCAGAGGGAAAGCTCACTTGCTCCTGCCATTGCTGCCATTCCAACTTTGCATGTGCGAAGCATTGCAGCCAGTGTCCTTTTTCTTTTTTACTTCATTATGTGTAAATTGGACTTAATGACACGCATATAGCCACATATACATGGGCCTGTCCATGCCCATACCAACGTGGGAGATCCTAGATCTCTTTCATCTGCCAACCGCCCGCCCAGCGTTAGTACTGTTTTACTCTTCACCTGTCATGTATTTATGCGCATATAGTCAGGTGGTCATGAAGCTTCCCGAGTTTCCAACAGTACGCATCTGGCTAGCCCTTCCAATACCATTAGCTCAGCTCAGTTGCATGAGCTTGCACGTCAACAATTCTTCCAGCAGGTGCCCCCTCCACCTTCCCCTCTTCAACTCCCTTCTCTTGGTACACAGCCTTCAGTCGATATGGAACTTGTGGCAGCGATAGCAGCCGCCTTACGTGCCACTTCATCCCAGCTTCCTTCCAATGCTGGACCCTTGCAGTCTACTCGGAAGTATTTTTCTTGTACGATTACCAACGTGACTAGTGAACTGCCCATTACCGTGATCAAGGAACTGAAATCCGGTTTCAAAAATTATATCCCGCTATCGCTCTGTACCCATAAGGCATGTTCCAATGCGACACATTGATATGACTCAAAATTGCATATGCATGGATTTTGCAAATTTTGTCTATTATTTCAGCATTATTAAATCAATAAGTGCACCCAACTGTTAAATACAACTGATAATTAAATAACAGAATTGGAGTTGTATGCCCTACAACTGCTAATTACTGTTTCTGTTGACTCAAACACTTAGTAGTTTTTGAATATGGTCAAATGACTATTTATTCAATGCTACAAAATAATATAGTCAAGAGTTAAAACCATAAACTCCATGATAACTCTATATTATACAGAAACAGTACCTAAACACAGGGGGCAAAGTCACACAAAGCATGCCAATGTTTTAGACCATGGGAGAATCACTCGGAGTTCCAAACAGGTGCTCATACGAGACCAAACAGTTGAGATTTATACCGTGGGAAAGTTTCGGAATGCTCCGAAAATCTCTGGAAATAAATGATAGACATATGAAACCAATATAACTCTGGGCTCAGGAGTTGATGTGGGAGTGATTAATTAATCACAAACCCAGAGTAGCCCAGAGTATCTATCAATCAATTAATTAATCTACCTGTCTCTGACAGATGTATCATTTGTTTCAAAGAGATTGTATAAGGACTTTTCTAGCTATTTCCCCTTTTGTAAATATTTGTATGTATATAAAGGCAACCAGAACTGTAGTTATTTTATTCTAAGCGAATGTAAACATAGAATTTTGTCTATGTGGAGATACAGGTTGTGATGTGACCAGTCTCTTCTGCTTCACTGCCACAACCTTCAAACATAGGACTAGATCTCCCTGCTCGTCGTTTGAGCAGCTCTGTCATTCTTTTCATATAAAACTACAGACAAGTCTTAGAAGGATTTGCAGAATAAATTCAAATAAATTTAAACCATGCCTAGAATCCAGGCTGACCCTGGTCTTTTAGAATGCCCGGATTTTGCTTCCGCTGTCTACACGGCTGCACGAACCCCATTCATTAACTTGACCACTACCGAGGAGCAAGCCATCCAATTTCTAAAAAATCTCTGGGATGCCGGTAACCAGGCAGACAAGGTCAGGTGGCACCAGCAGAATGAAGATGACAATGCCGCTCTCACGGAACGTCATTGG
The DNA here is from genome assembly GCA_015039465.1 of Phlegmacium glaucopus. Lineage (NCBI taxonomy): Eukaryota > Fungi > Basidiomycota > Agaricomycetes > Agaricales > Cortinariaceae > Phlegmacium > Phlegmacium glaucopus. The sequence continues at coordinate 77,606 of MU130707.1, forward strand.
GTGCAGTTAGAAGCAGACTCGGCTAGGCTTCAGGCCAAAACTGTCAAGGCAGAGGCCCTTCGCAAGGAGGAGATGAGGAAGAACAAGACCAAATACATGCCGATCCCAGATAGGGATGTCCCTACGACAGCATTGATCATTGCTTCCAATTATGCCATCAGGAAGATGGAAAAAGGGCTATATGTTGAGTTGTGGTATTATACTAATGCCGGTTTAGACGATGCTGCCTGGTCATCCACCATGACTGATGACGAAGCCATGGTGTTCCTGCGTCAGCCTGATGGCACCACGTCTTGGGTTCCTGCGGCTTCCGCCAGGGATGCCAATGGAGTTCATGACGATAAGGATATATCATGGGAAGACTTCTGTCAGGCAGCTCCTCGAATGATCGTCGCAATGGAAGAAGCCGATTGGCCCCAGGATCGCGTGATCATGCTTGCTAAGTTCTGGGGCAACCTACAAGTACACGAGCTCCGTTCTTCCAGGGACCCACTCGACCAGAAGACATTGATTGTCTACCAAGCAGAGCAACGAAGACTTTGGCATCTGGCCATTTCCTCCCCTCACGGCGCTTACAACCTCTCTCGCATCAACGAGGAAATAATACGAAAAACCCATGAACGAGTATATTGGGATGACCGTAGGCTCAAGGACAATGAAAGGGACTATCGCGTATGTCCTTTTGCCCATTCCTTTTTATGGTTTCGATTCTGACAATCGCTTTATTGAATTTTCTCTTCACCTACTTCATTCATTGCATCATGCATGCCCCTCTGTTGCATCATGCACGCCTCCCTGTTGCATTGCGCATGCCTCTCTGTTGCATTGCGCACGCCTCTCTGTTGCATTGCGCATGCCTCTCTGCTGCATCGTGCACGCCTCTTTGTTGCATCACGCATGCCTCTCTGTTGCACTCTGCACGCCTCTCTGTTGCATCACGCACGCCTCTCTGTTGCATTGTGCATGCCTCTCTGTTGCATCATGCACACCTCCTCGTTGCACCATGCATGCCTCACTATCCTTATTCCTCCCCTTGCATGAATGTCTCACTCTGATCATCGATTGATGGCTCCCTCTTCCCTCCTTCAGCGGAGGGCAGGCAGCCACCTAAATCCTCGTGAGCCTCGCCGCCGTTCGTCGTCCCCCAAACATAGACCCTCTTCCTCGAGGCAGTCCGTTTCTGAAAAATCCCAGCCTCCCAAGAGGACGGATTTCCAGTCAAGCACAGCTGGAAAGGCCTACTCTGCTTGTGCCGTCTGTCTCAGCCGTCGCCTACACAGGATTGCTGAGTGCACGTCGTCGACTTTGTGGGACAAGACCTCACTCAGTCTTGCCATCCGAGTCAACAAGTCACTCACGATGCGCAATGGTCGTCCAGTTTGCGCCAATTGGCAACGGGTCGCCAGCTGTTCCAGCCCCCGTCACGACAATCGCCACATTTGCTCTGGATGCATTTCCCCATCTCATGGAGCTCAGGACTGTCCTCGAGCAGAGAAGGTCCAGAGCTCTCACTCCCTATAATCCAGATGTGTGGGCATCCCTATTACATGAGGCTGGTTTATTTGAGAAGTATGCTCATCTTCCACAGAGCATGCGGACTGGATTTCATCTTAATCTACCTGCGATCTCAATCACTCAAGCTCCCCCTAATAAAACCACCATCATTGATCTCGCTGAGCACCTTCGACAAAATTGTCAATCTGGAAATTCACAAGCGTTGCTACTTGGGTCCACTCACATGCGCGGAAGTCGAGAACCTCATTGGTCCATTCCAATCTTCCCCTTTTTCAATTATCCCTAAACCAGGAAGACCTGGTCACTTCCAAATCTTACAAAACTATTCCTTCCCTCATAAGACATCGATCCAGTTTCCCAACCCTTTGATCAACTCCTTCGTTAACTCAGATGAATTTCCTACCACTTGGGGTACATTTACAGCCATTTCCCTGCTCATTCGCAGACTCCCTCCAGGCTCTCAGGTTGCCACCCGAGACGTCGTGGAGGCTTATCGCACTATTCCATTGCATCCGTTGCAATGGCCTGGAGCAGTGGCTCGAATCAGCCACAATGCCTTCTGCATTGACACATGTACATGTTTTGGGGTCTCTCCATCCTCAGGGGTATACGGTGTGGTTGCTGACACTGGCGTTGACTTGTGTAGACACCGTGGGATCGGTCTGTTGGCGAAATGGGTTGACGACCATGTCCTTTTTCGCGTTCTTCTCACCTGACTTGCTGAATACAACCTTCAGCGTCTCGCATTACACGCTGAGCTATCAGCACGAGGTCCACAGCAGGACGGAGGTCACCTATGGTATGGCGGAAAAGTCTTCCCAGACGGCACAATTGACGAGCATGTTGAGAATTATCAATTCCCTTGCGTTGACTTATCTACTCGCACCCCTCGCTCTCTCGAAGACCAACAGTATTCCTATAACTTTGATGACGTTGACGCAGTCTCTGATGCACTGGGAATCCTGTAAGGAACGGTAATCGTTCGAACGCGTATTTCGCAAGCATTGCCTGTTCTAGAAACAAGTCACGCGTGACTTTCCGTTTTGGAAAAGTAACGCACAAGCACGGGCAGGACCGGGTTCGCGCAAGAGAAAATGAAAATGAAGATATCTAAAAGGGAGCTAGGACGCTCTAAAAATTAATTAAAGCAACATAAATTTTCTTAAGATCAATACGCTAAGAAGATTTCATTTTAAATTTTCTTTTCTTTCCACATATAAAAGGTAGCACATAATAACTGTAGAAGACAGTGGAAAAAGTCCCCACCTACTAGCCAGCTTCAGACTCATAACTCATTCTCAAAAGGAGATTTTGATAATCTCTTTACTGCATTTACTCGTCTAAATAACAAACACACCACTTATACGACTTCGTGATTGTTAGTGAAATTGCGTGTCTCGTGACTTAAGCGCTTGCACATCGGAAACCGACTTTCCGGCTTACCCTCTCAAAATCATCCGTTTCGAACTCCGGAACGATTACATTCTTACAATCCCATGGGAGCGCTCCAAGGACTTGCCTTTCGCATCATCGACGTCGTACATCGGCTTTAAATGGGACTTGGAAACACTTACCGTATCACTCAGCGTCGAAAAGAGGACAAAGTATCTCGCTACTATTGATGAGTGGTTACGACGCCTGACACATGTTCTCAACGATGTCCAGAGACTCTACGGACGCCTTCTGCATGCCTCCCTCATCGTCACAGCAAATCAGGCCTATCTCACTGGCCTGGAAGCCATGCTCGGGATATGTAATGACCGTCCTTTCGTGCCACACTCACCTGTCAGAGGTATCGGTGACGACCTATCTTGGTGGTCTTCAAAGCTCTTACAGCCCGTCGTCTCAAGACCAATCCCCGCCCCAGTTGACCTTATTGACCCCAATGCCTTCTCAGATGCAAGCTCTGGCTTTGGCATTGCCATCACCATCGGTGATAGGTGGAGAGCATGGCGTCTCATTCCAGGTTGGCAGACGCTCGATGGCACTTGTGACATCAGATGGGCCGAGGCCGTTGGTTTTGAGCTCCTCGTCAGGGCCATCACACGGCCTATCAGTGTTAGCGGACACTTTAGGGTTTATGGGGACAACAAGGCAGTGGTCGAAGGATGGTGGAACAACAGAAGCAAGAGCAAACCCATCAATGCAGTCTTCCGTCGTATCCACTCCCTTCTTGAGTGATTCGACCATTCCGTGTCTATACACACTGCCTATGTACCCAGCAAGCTCAACCCAGCAGATGCTCCTTCACGAGGAATCTACCCCTCCTCAGAGCTACAACTACCCAAGATCCAACTCCCGCCTGCTCTCGACAGGTTCATCATCGATTCTGCCTATCCGTACACTCCCACTGAACTCCGTCTTCGCTGCGAGGGCCGTTACCCCCCTATCCTCGCAAAGCGCATTAATGACACTATCTGGGGCCCTGGTCCCCCGAGCCAGTTCATCTTTCCCAGCTCTGATGATCCCTCCAGCCACGGTCATTGCTATCCCTCGCGATAGCCTTGCCTCCCGATTTTCATCTCCTATCACGAGTACTCAGACTACTTCAGGAATAAGACCCCACAGTTATCAACCTGGTCTCACCCCATCAGCTTCCGAACTACGTCCCCATTGCCCAGCACGCGACCGTCTTCGCCTTTGGAAGCCGTTGCTCTCCCGGTCTGACCACAACCTGGAGGGTCCCTCGATAGAGGTGACAGAGGCTGACTTAGACTGGGTAATCACGGTCATCAACTCCTCCTGGCAACCGAGCACTCGAGAAGCATATGGTGCTGGACTTCTCGTCTTCCACGTATTTTGCGACCAGAGGGACATCCCCGAATCCCAGCGATGTCCTGCTGACCCGCTTCTCATGCTCACATTCGTGTCTAGCTGTGCAGGTGCATACTCCAGAAAGACTCTAGCAAATTATTTTTACGCTATTCGCGCCTGGCATATCCTCCACGGTGCTCCCTAGAGAATGAACCCAGCCGAGATGAAAGCTGCTCTCGACGGCTGAACTTTACACTCCCCCATGTCTTCCTCCAGGAATCCGCCTGGACTGCCCGGAATCCTAGAGGAATCCTGGAGGAATCCTGGAATTCCTGGTAAATGGGAATATTCCTGGTGGATTCCTAGTGAATTCCCGGTGGATTCCTGGTGGATTCCTAGTAAATTCCTGGTGGATTCCTGGTGGATTCCAATGAAATCAGTTAAGTCATTGACATATTTTGTTTCATTTAATTTTTCCTTAATCTTGGCAATTTTTTGATTGTAAGATATACATTGAAAATTATATAAATACAAATTCACATTAATAAGTAATTAATAATTATAGTATATTAAAATCTAAATAAACCCCCAGTGAGGGGGTCATCATCGTCGTATGAGGGCTGTGGTAGTGTAATAGATAAAAATAAACCCCCCGTGAGGGGGGGTCATCGTCGTGTGGGTTGTCGAGTCTATTAAACATATGAAAAAACCCCCCAGGAGGGGGGTTCATTGTTGTTGTTCGCATGTTGTTGTTCGCGCGTGTCGTCGTCGTTCGGGTGTGCTGTCGTTCAGGTGTGTTGTCGTTCAGGTGTGTCGTTATTTGTACGTGTCGTCGTTCGTCGACGTCGACACCGTCCATTGAAATAAATAACCCCCCCTGTAGAGGGGGGGGGTAGCCGTGTAGTCGTCGTCGACGTCGTCCGTTCGAAATAAAATAACCCCCCCTCTACAGGGGGGGGGTAGCCGTCGTGTAATTGTCGTCGTTTGTCGTTGTTCGACGTCGACGTCGTCGTCGTCCATAGAAATGAACCCCCCCATACAGGGGGGGGTAACCGTCGTCGCTGTTGTCCATAGAGATAACACGAACCCCCCCGGTGAAGGGGGGGTGAAAAGGTGGTGGTGGTGGTCTGTCAAGGTAGAGGATGGTGGTGGTGGGATGGTCGTTGTCGTTGTCGTTGTCGTACGCTGCTAGTTTTGTTAGTCAGTTGAAATAGAAATATAATAAAATTTATAAAAAAAAAACCAAAAACCCCCCTGGTTAGGGGGGTAGCCGTCATAGCCGTCGTCGTCGTCGTCGTCACCGTCGACGTTGTTGTTGTTGTTGTTGTCCGTTGTTGTTGTTGTTGTTGTCCATTGTCGTGGGTCGTTGGGTCCTCGTCGTTGTCGTTGGTCGTCCTCGTCGTCGTTAGTCGTCCTCGTCGTTGTTGGTCCTTGTCGTGGTTGAGAGTCGGTGACGGTGGTGGTGGTTGTGGTGACGGACGGGTGACGGTGTGGTTGTAAACGAAGTGCTGTTTAGATGTGTCACATGCGGTCACGTGTGGTCACGTGACCATACCTCGCAGCCTGAACAAAATTCAAAATTTGAATGGCGGCAAGGTATTGCCACCACTTATATATACAATTACAGTTGACTTATGTATATTTAAATTACTATTGACTTATATATGATTATTTTAATTTTGAATAATATTTAAAAGTAAGAGTTGAGTTCATAGCTGGAATTCCCAGGATTCCGGGTGGATTCCAGGTGGATTCTGTGTTGGGGATTCCTAAGGAATTCCGGGAATCCTGGTATCAATTTCATTGTGTACCAGGAATCCACCAGGAATCCACCAGGAATCCTCCTGGACTGGGAAGAGCCAGGAATATCAATTTCAGAGGAAATTGGCTGGTAGGAAATTCCTCCTGGAATCCGAAGATTCCTACCAGGAATGGTAGGATTCCTCCAGGATTCCTCCAGGAATAGGTAGGAATCCACCAGGATTCCTCCAGGAAGACGTGGGGGAGTGTAAAGACCTCCTCGACGGCGCCACTTCTTTGGCCCCTCCTACATCAAAGAGACCAAAACGTGTCCCTCTGACTGTCGCCACCATCCTCTCCATCGCTGGACGACTCGATCTGACAAAGCCATTGGATGCAGCAGTATACGCCTGCCTGACCACTACCTTCTATTCCGCAACTCGACTTGGCGAATTCACTGTCTCAGCTTTAAAAGCTTTCAACCCAGCCCAACACGTCAAGCCCTCTGATGTTAAGTATGATCAGGACAGGCATGGCTTTCAGGTCACGGTTTTCACCCTACCCCGCACTAAGACTTCGTTCGCTGGTGAGGACGTCTATTGGTCTGCGCAAATTGGTCCTTCTGACCCCCTCGCTGCCCTCGTAAATCACTTCAACGTCAACAGTCCCCCACCCGACAAAGCCCTTTTCTCCTGGCATCACCCCCTTGGCATTCGTCCATTGACCCATACGGAATTCCTCAAATGCATCAATGCAGTTACAGCAGAGCTAGGAATTGACTCGCTAAAAGGACATGGCATACGCATTGGTGCAACGCTAGAGTACTTGCTGCGTGGCGTCCCATTCGATGTCGTCAAGTCCATCGGTCGCTGGTCAAGTGAAGCCTTTCTTGTCTACTTACGCCAGCATGCTGTCATTATTGCACCATACATCCAGGGTACCCCAGTGATGGACTCGTTCACACGCTACACTATGCCTCCCCCTCGTTAATTTTGACCTCAGGTGAGTTGTTTTTCTGGCCCGTTTCCTAAAATATGGGCATCCAAGACTTCGCTTGTTGCGTCACGGGGCTTCTTATACATGGGAATCACAGCTCATCTTAGATTAAATTTTTCCATAGATCAGGACCCTTGTTTCAGTTGAAAAACCCTTCGGGTTTTTGCCCCAACCCCTACCATCATTCTCTTTAATAATTATCCAACCTCTCTAATGGTTATTAACCTCGACTGATCTACCAGATCAGTTTATCTCTCCGTTAACATATATTTCGACTACATAGACAGTAGATTTTGATATCTCTTGCTTCCCCCCCCACATTTTCTATTGAGTACAGCTCTGAACCAGAGTTGGAAATTAGCAAGTGGTCAAGGAAAAATAGACTATTGAATTCTCAGAGGTGTACAAGAGGTGCAGAAATATTATTTGATTTGGTTCAAGTCAATTATATTTGAGAGCGAGTTTTTGTGACTTTGTCACAGTGTCACAGAGCTTGTGAGTGTTGTTGAGGTGTTAAGTTGGTGTTTTTGTTAGTCACAGCAAAGGAACAAGAGTTCCTTTAGTGTGTGCAATTTATTGTGTTAGTCACAGCAAGGGTACAGAAGTCCCTTAGTGTGTGCAATTTTGGTTGTTTAAGTCACGTTAGGCCTTGGGCTTGTACAATAAATTGTTGAAAATCAATCTAAAAGATTTAAGGAACTTCTTGTTAGATTGTTGGTGCAAACCATAAATTGAAAATACACTCAAAAGTTTGATCACACTTTAAAATTGATCCAAATCATTAGTTTTCTGTGTTGTATAAGTTGAAGTGAATTTCTTAATTTTGGAACGGTTAAACTTTCCAGGAAACCCGAATTCATCTTTACACAGATTTGATTGAGTATAAGATTGAGTAGAGATTTTATATCTCCAAAAGTCCTATTTTCTCTATCATCCCTGAGTAATCATTTCAACGTTCTTCAGATGCTTTCAACACCGAGATTGGGATGAATGACAGGGGTAAAATAAGACTTAAGCAGAGAACTTTGACGGCGTCTAAGGACCATTACATGTCTACAGATGACTTCACGGAGATACGTGAGAACTTCACCCGAGGCATGAGGAAATATTTGGTCCTCGGTGATGATGCTGAGCCAGGTGGTGAGCGAGTGATGGAGTGTGCATCCATGTTCCATGAGTTCTTCAGTACTATCGCTTCCCGACCCGATTACATGCAGGACTGGCAATCCTACCATGGGTACATCATTGAATCCTACACCTCGTGGATTGGGCGGTGTGATGACTCCTTTGGTCTCATATTTGATGAGCACCTCTTTCAAAAGTTCAAACTGAAGAACTTAGTCCCGTCGATTCTCGAGCAACTCTGTCAACCACCTGCCATGCCAGCTGGTTTCTCAGGTCATCGGAACCACAACTCCTTGTCTGGCAGTGGTGGTTCTGCCACCAGAGGATGCAGATGCGGTTCTTCAGGATCTGTTAAGTTCGAGAACTCTGTTCCGGAGTAATGGATGGAGTAACGGACGGAGTCACGGAACGGAGTCACGGAAAGGATAGGACTTAGCCTCAGCTTATGTGCTGTGCTACCCAGAACCTTGTAAGGCCGAATGCTGGGGAGAGAGAAGGTGAGGGAACAAAGGTAAAGGCAGAGTAAGGAAAGGAAAGGAACAAAAAAGGTAGGAAAGGTACAGTAAAGGCAAGAGAACGAAAAAGGCAATAGAATGAGAAGACAAGTGTGTTTTGTTTCAGTTCTTTTGTTAATAAAAAATATATACTGTTTGTTTTATTGTTGTGTTATTTTTTTAATAAATGAAAGATCAGATGAGAAAACAAAAAAGATGAGGAAGGTAGGGTAGGAAGAGGCGAGGAAGAAAAAGAGGAAGGCAAGGAGGGAGGCGGGAGAGACGAAGGTCAGGAAGAAGGTGGAGGAGCAGAAGAGGTAGTAGGCTGAGGAACAGAAGGCAGAGGAGTCTGTAGAGACACAGGTGCCTGAAGTGGCAAAGGTGTCTGAAGAGGTAAAGGTGCCTGAAGAGGCGAAAAAAGTGGAGGAAGGCAAAAAAGAGGAGAAAGGAGGAAAGAAGAAGGGTAAAGAGGAAAAGTGTGAGGGGAGGAGTAGGCGTGGAGGTAGGGGTTGAACTAGAGGAGGACTCAGAGGCGGTTGAAGAAGTTGGTGGGAGGATAGCGGAGGTCGCGGAGGCGATAGGAGAGGCATGGAAGGCAGTTGGAGAGGTGGGGTAGGCGAAGGTTGAGGTCGTGGAGGAAACGGAAAGGAAAAGGAAAACGAAAGGGAGGCTGGGAGAGGCGACCGTCAAGGTGGCGGCGGTAGGAAAAGAAGGGAGGCTGATACGACGTCGCAAAAAATTCGACCATCGTGGAGGTCGTCGGCCCGGGGGCGCAGAAAGGCACCGTATATCACGGGCACGGGCATGTAACCCGCGTCCGGCCGGCCAAAAGGAGGTACCAGCCTCAATGAACAAGGATACTAAAGAAAATCATAATGTAGAAGGAAACAAAAAATGGTCTCACGTGAATGAAAGAGCAAATTGAAAGAAAAGAAGCCCTGTGACCCGGGGCGGAGGTAGGGCAACAGAAGGACAAGAAGAAGAGGAAGAAGCAGTAGATCCAGCTACTGGAGGCGAAGGGAGGAGGAGACGAGGAGGCGGAAAGCTTGGGCGACGTAGAGGTCGTCAAAGGCGACGACGAGGAGGGACGAGAAGGAAAGGTGAAGTTGGGAGAAGGAGAGGCGGAGATGAGCAACAGAGAGACGGAGACGGAGGCGGAAGTCAGAGAGGAGGAGGAGGAGATCGGAGGCCCGAAGGCGTTAGAGGCGAAGAAGGGCGAAGAGAAGGAGGAGGGCGAGAAAGGCGGCTGCAAGAGCACGAAGAAGCTCGGAACGAGCAACGCGTCGTCCCCCCTCCCTCCTCGGCCGAAACAACAACCTTGAGTATCACAAAACACAACATCTCCTACCACCAAATCCTTCAATAGGCTTCACTTCTTAGAGGTGGTCAGAGGCTGCCAGAAATATGGTGTGGTTGGAGCGTGCCTGGTAGTGCACCGGAGCTCCCAGAGCCGGAACTGTCCCTCCATGACAATGTAAGACAGTATGCAATGAGGCCAGGCTGAGGCAGCCTCAACAAAGGCCATCAGGCATGAGGCAAGGTCATGAAAGGGAACAGAGGCCTAGATGAGGAGGATACAGGTTGAGGCTCTGAAGAGGCATAGTAAGGCCGAGAAGGCTGCAATGAGGTTTGAGTAAAGGTGTAGAAGCAGTGTTGGTGATAAAGAAACAGTAGTGAAAGGGTGGTAGTCAGTCGTGTGGTCGATACCTAATAAGTGGGGTTCTTACGTCCTGGAAGGCCCTCGTCTTGCGTCGTAAATATAAATATAAAATATAAAGCCTACGATAAGGAAAATATAAATTCATGAGCTTTGAACATACAAAAGGAGTCAAGCTTATAGCTGAATCAAAGGGTGAGAACCAGAAGGAGATTCAAGAAACGTTGAAGGCCAAGGCGAGGCGAGGCAGAATGAGGCTTTAATCCTGTGC
>MU130707.1:93329-216228 GCA_015039465.1 Phlegmacium glaucopus
GAAAATGAAGAGAAAAAGGAGAAACAAAAACTGTGGGGGTATCTGGAGAGACTATTGCATAGGACTGCAACAAATTCAGCACAGGGGCTCTCGCAAATCACCGTCTGTGCTGCGTCCAGCAAATTGCTTAGACTTTTTCCTTCTCTGAGCCGGAGCCCTTCGACATAGCTGGAATGGAGTCAGGAATGGAAACGGAAACGGTAGAGGCTCGGCCTCTAGCGGAGCTTGCCTTGGCTAAGTTACAGTCAGCAATACGATGACCGGACTTGCCACAAAAAAGACAGAGATTATTATCCATCCAGCGTTGCCTTTCTCGCTGGGTAAGTCTACCCTGAGAGTCCAGCTGACCTTCCAGATTGGGAACTGTAGGAGCGGAAACATTACCGGAGTCTGCAGGCTTAGCAGAAATTTCATCCGAAGGCCGAGGCTGTTTTCCGGAAGTGGAGGAAGGATCGGAAGATGGATTGGAGGAGGAAGAAGGAGTAGGAGGCTTCAGAGGATTTTGTTGCTGGCCGGGGACGGCTTCTCGCGAACGTTCTTGCATACGTTCCCAATGTCGAGCATCAGCACTTTGAGCTTTTAGTTGCATTGTGGCCATGGTCCGGGGCTTGCCATCGCCTTTGGTAATTTCATCCTTGAGTCGGGAAGGCAAACTGTCATAAAACCTATACCTCAGAGCGGGCTCGCCCCAAGAGCAGCGGACTGCCAAAGAGTTGAACCGGACTAAGTATTCGGAGATACGTTGGCTATCCTTCATTCGGAGTGACATGAGTTCGTATTCTACGTTGGCGGATTCGTCGAAAGGACCAAAGTTGGAATGAAGTTCGCTGACGAAGAGATCCCAATCTTCAAGCCAAGACGGAGGATCGTTGGTGAGTCCAGAAATTCCAGGTTCGAACCATTCCTGAGCAACATCCCGGAGATAGGACAAAGCAAATGTTACTCGCTTGGAGTCATCTCGGAATGTGTCGGAAGAGCTCCGGAAATAGAGCCTGCACTGGAAAAGAAAAGCTTTTAGTTTCTTAGGATCCTTACCCGTGAAGGGCTCGGGCTCTCTAAGTCTGCCAGCTGAATCGGACTTGGCTGAAGATTTCCCAAGGGAATTCAAAGCGGAAACAAGTTCATTGATATGAATAGATGGAGACTCAACTTCGTCCATAGTACTCCGAGGTTCATCAATATGACTAGCCTCTTCGACTATGTCGGGCACAGGAGTCTGCCTGGCGGGGGAGTGTTCATGGGACATATTTTCTTGTATCGGGAATGTATTTTTTGAAGTTTTAGAACGAGTTAGCATAGAAGGAGTGGGTGAGAAGTTCAAATATACTGTTAAGTTCGAGAACTCTGTTCCGGAGTAACGGACGGAGTAACGGACGGAGTCACGGAACGGAGTCACGGAAAGGATAGGACTTAGCCTCAGCTTATGTGCTGTGCTACCCAGAACCTTTGTGTCCTAATTTCGGAGTAAGACGGAGCGGAACGGAACCGGAAGTTGCAAAGAACTTAGAGGAAGACCAAGAGTGGGAAACTAAGTCGATATTCGAACTGAGGAAAACATACAAGTTTCGAGTACTTAAATATAAAAGGAATAGCATCCGAAATATAAAATATAAATATAAATGCTGCGTTCTGCTCCCGAAGGTCCTGCATTCTTGGGGTGAATAATCCATAGCTGGTGTGCTGACTGATGGTGGGAAAGTGATGACAAAGAAATAGTGGTTGTGACGAAGATGTGGAAATGAGTTTGGAGTAACGTCGGAAGAGCCGGAATGATACGGAGAAGTCTCGGAGTTGGACATAGAAGGAGTAAATCCGGAGGCAAGGGAAAGTACTGGAACGGAGTACGGACTACCGGAGACAACTCTGACGGAGTCGGACCGGAGTAACGTATGACGGAATGTAACAGGATCTCAGTTTCCCAATCCCCAGCGTGGTGGATATTCACAGTCCTTTCTCGGTCATTCATCCAGCTCCAACTTCAAATGTTACCTGTGCGGCGAACAACACTCCTATAAAGACCATCAAGGCACTGCCAAGCGCCTTGTCACCAACAAACATGGAAAATGGATTGATCGCTTACTCGGCAGTAAGATCGTGTGTATCTCCTTCAATGTTGGCTCTTCCGGCTGCCGACAACCTTCATGCTCCTACAGCCACTCGTGCTCCCTGTGCGAGGATCTTGCCCATGGTGCAGCCAGATGCCCAAATTAATGACTTGGACATGTTCCCCATCATCATGAAGCTGAAGGCCGACACTTGGGAAAATGCGTTACGAGATGCTGGCATCCTTGAACATTACCTTGATATCCCAGTAGGCCTCCGGGAAGGCTTTTACTGCAGTCTAGAACAATTTTCTCTTTCTTGCACTTCTGTTGCCTGCAATCACTACACCTCTAAAGAGGACGAAGATTTTGTTATATCAAAATACGCTGAAGAAATCGTGCTGGGAAGACTCTCCTGCGGATATGACCCTCATGTAATGTATTCACTCATAGGCCACTTTTGTACTGCCCCACTCGCTGTCGTTACACAACCATGTGGCAAACACTGAATTATCGTTAACCATTTGTACCCCCAAAATAGACTTTGCATTAATCTTGCTGACTTACCTCGAGATCCTGCGCATAAATATATCATCAACCCTACAAAGACTTCCATCAACACTATCATAGACTCCAAAAAGTTCCAATGTCTGTGGGGATCTTTCTCAGAATGCTATTTGCTAGTGGCGGATGCACCTGAAGGTTCACAAGCGGCGGTATTTGATGTGGACTCTGCATTTTGGAATATCCCAATTCATCCCTCAGCCCGCCATTTTCTGGCCATCTCCATCCAGGGACTCATCCATCTGGATCCTGTGTTGAATTTCGGTGCATCTCCATCCCCAGGAATCTTTGGCAGGGTAGCCGATGTGTTGGTTCAGATTTTATTAACCCATGGCATTGATGCTGTCATCAAATGGGTCAACAATTTTATCTTCCTCCGTTATCCCTCGCTGCGTCGCTCGGATGGCACCTATGAATTTTCCTATTCTTCACAGCTCATTTGGGATGTAGCGAATAAGTTAGGTTGGCCATGGGCCCCTCAGAAGTTTGTCGATTTTGCTACTGTATTCAAATATATCGGCTTTCAATCATCAGCAAACTCGGGGATTTCCCATAGTGTGTCATAGTCATGTCACACTAAATTATAGTATCCTATAGTCACGTCACCATAACTATAGTGAATTATAGTTTCATAGCATCCATGTGACACACACCAGCGCTGTCTAGCATAGTCTAGCCTCGTCACTATGTCACATTAGAATACATTGTTTTTCATTAAGTTAAATAAACCAACCCTAAATCAAGTGTCTGTGCGCAAAAACTAAAACTACTAAATATGTAAGTTCAACATTTGTTCCCATCGTTCCATACCGCCACCACCACCACCTGACGACTACAATACTTACAACAACAAATGAATGGTTTTTTTTTACTTTCTATTATCAATCTATTATACTATATTAATTTATTTTGCCCCAGGAACAATGGTTGGGGCTCGTTTGGCCCCACCTCACCATGTTTTGCACCAATAACAACACACAACAATGATACATGAACGATGCATGACGACGAACACATGACGACAGCGCACAAACAATCCACAATGACGATGCACAAACACCAACAATAACAAATGAGTCGGAATGACAATGAATGTGCAACGACGATGACATGTGACGACAACAACAACATGCAACAACACAGCGACAACGATGGCCTGCGACAACAACAACCTGCAACGATGACCTGCAACGACAACGATCTGCAATGACGACGACCTGCAACAAGTGACAATGACCTGCGACAAGTGACAATGACCTGCGACAAGTGACAATGACCTGTGATGAGTGACAATGATGTGCAATGATGATGATGTGGTGCAATGATGATGATCCGTTACAGTAGTATATATAAGTAGTGTATATACAATGTTTAGACTAGTACTTAGACTAGTAGTAGTACTTAGTTGAATATAATTTTTTTAACAATTTCCTCCAGTTGTGACACTATTAGAATATTATGAGTATAGATAATAGGCCTCTCTAACTAATTATGGATAGTATTAACGTAGCTGTATATAGCACCTTATAGCCCTATATAGCACCTTATAACACTCTATAGTGCTGTCTAGTGTCAGGCTATTTCCAGATAGCGTTACTGTGACACTGGACAGCACTATAAACAAAAGAACCTTTTCTATGGTTCTATGGTGCTGTCCAGTGCTGCCCGGTGCCAGTAAGCCGGCCCCGAGTTTACTGATGATGGGACCTTTCCGCCAAGACTGTTGAACTGCCAGCAGGCAAGAAACTCAGATATCTAGAGCGACTTTCAAATTGGTCTATGGGGTCTCATCATACTGCGAAGGACGCTGAGAAATTAATTGGAACTTTGAATCATGTTTGTTTCGTCATCCCTGAAGGCTGTTCATGGATGGTCACTCTGTACAAATTTAGGGGCGGTTTTAAAGGCACCGCATACAATGACATGAAGCATACAGTGTCTGCGTCTACATTCAATGATATTTCATGGTGGCAACAACGCCTCCAGTGCAAATTCGTAGGCACTAAAATCATTCGACCACCCAATCCTGCGCCCAACATCCTCTTCGTCGACGCCTCTACAACCTGGGGTATTGGCTTGGTGCTTGACGGCAAATGGTTAGCATGGCAGTTCAAGGATGGCTGGAGATCTGACAGCAGGGATATTGGGTGGGCTGAAATGGTGGCCGTCGAACTGGCGGTTCGAACTTTGGTTTCAAGCCATTTCTCGAATTGTCACATCATTGTACGTTCTGGTAATCAAGGGGTCATAGGTGCTCTGAAGGCCAGCCGGTCCCATGGTACCCAACAGAATGTGATCTTGCAAGAAATTGTCAGGCTTATCCAAACCCACAACATCTGGATATCTTCAATCTGGGTTCCAACCCTGGAGAATATCGCTGATGGTCCTTCGAGAGGCTCATTCCCTAATAAGACCCTACTTTACCCTTTCCCTCCTAAACTGCCCTATCACCTTTCACCTTATATAATGAAACCTGTAGAACACCGTGACCTTCATGTATGATGATCGAGACTAGACTCGCAACAAATACATAAAAATTTGGTATACCTCCTTAATGTCTCCTCTCACTATCATTTATCCCCCACCATCACATAATAGTAATGCCGCCATCTCGTCAGAGCCAACATTCCACTCGTTCTCGTGACCTGCACCAACTAGCTAAACTACACGGGGGATCCATCAAATATAGCCGTTTCCAACCTCAACCGTATCCTCCACAGACCCCTATACCTTCCTCGCGCCCTCTACAACCCTCTTTTGTCCTACCACCCTATCTTTTGAACCAGATCAACCTGGCACAAGGTGCCGCCACCAGGGAATCAACTTTGGCAAAGGACGCAAGCTGTCTGCATGAATTCCTTGCATTCTGCGAACATCTTGGTATTAGGGAGGCTCATGCATTGCCAGCCCGAGAGGACCTCTTGATCACATGGGCATCCTCTTTTGCTGGTCGTCTCGCAGGGAAGACGGTGGGTGCTAAGATCTCAGCCATCAGGAAAGAGCACTTTCGGAGGAACTTAACCTGGCATGGGGGTGAATGTTTACGACTGATTCTCAAGGGAGTTGAAGGTTTAAGGCCTCCCTCCTCCTTCTATAGCAAGAGATCCCCTGTGACCATCACAATGCTGGAAGACCTAAACAAGAATCTCAGCAGATCATCGGGACTTGACAACTGTATACAAGCTATATGCTGTTTATCGTTCTTCTGCCAACTCCGTATTGGTGAAATTTTGCCCCCTACCAAGAATCTCAAGAAATTTGACCCACATCGTCATGCGACATTCGCTCACATTGCGGAATCTACAGCAACAAATGGCGCCTGCAATCTTCATCTTCCATGGTCAAAGACCCAAAAAACCCGTGGTGACGATGTTTGGATTCCATGACAGGAAGCCCCTTTAGACCCACTCCATGTGATCCACAAGCATTTCATAAAGAACAGGCTACATACCTCACATCCTATATCTGCTTACCGCGATGCCCACAACAAGGTTGTTACCCTCACTAGGCCACAATTCATATGTCGTATCAACCAGATATTGCAAGCGACTGGGAAAGCCTACCCACACATCACGGGTCACTGTTTTCGTATCGGAGGCACCACATTCTATCTGGTTTTGGGTGTTCCACCTGACATGGTCAAGAAATTTGGCCATTGGCGATCCCATGCCTTCTTGGAATACTGGCGTTGTATGGACTACTTGGGTAAAATCCACCTGGATATGCTCCCTCTCAACCCATCCATCCAACTGAGATCGTCACGTAACCTTCCTAAGTCTTGACTTCGTCTCCAAGTCAATCTTCGTCCATGACTACGACGCGCCTTAGTCTTGTTACTACTATTGGTTTTCCATAGTCATTTCCTCCGCTCAACCCTGGTTTTGACGAACTAGGAATCCGAGGAACCACTAATCAGAATTGGAATTATCGGTTTCGGATTTTTATCTTGTTGCTACCTCTCCCAGAACAATTAGTAAGTTATTTAGGTCAGAATGTACTCCTCTAGCATATCGGAGACCCTTATATGCGAAAAGATATATATATATATTATTGGACAATCAAGGTTGCAAGGAGTTCACTATTCCAACCGTTAGCAAAAGTGGAGGTAGATGTAACGAGGCACAGAGTAATGTACCGATGTTTTGTGAAGTAGAATAAAATCATCCTTTGAAGACCAGGGATGCAGATGTGGTTCCTTAGTATTACTCTATAGTGCATTGGAAACGTGGGGTGAGTTCAGTGTGAGGCCAAATTCGTATTATAGACACTTACCCCTATTTTCTGCGACAACAACCGCCCTAATATTCACCAATCACTCCAACACTCTTACTTTAGCCCATTGAATTGAGTTCCCGACTCCGAAACGCATGAAGGACAGGGCTAATCGCCATCAATAGTATGTAGCCTAGGTCATGAAGGGGTGATACCATCCAATTTTTGACCACCTCATAAAGGATAGTATTTATTGCTCTCAAAAGCGATATTGTGCCTTTAACTTCAGACCGAGAAGTCAGTTCTAACTGTATAGCATATAGCTAGACATTTGCTTTACGGCCTAAGTCACCATCCTTGATGAGATCCAGTTGTCTGTGTCTTTCTCCGACGAAATCAACCCAAGTCGCGATATTGGATTTGAAGATCATGATGACTTGTTTCTTTTTTGGTGAGTTATTGGTTGCTTGTTAGCGTAAGCGTAAGCAGGTAGCTGCAGTGCAGGGTGATATTGATATTGGGTGAATAAAGTGTTTGGTACGATTTGAGTGACTTCACCTAGTATCTTTACTTGTAGTCCACAACACGTCTAGCAGCACCATCGAGTGTATGCGTCATCTACCAGCACTGCTATTTGACCGCTGGGCGGACTGTTGAAGAGATTTGATGATGGCGTTGCATGCAGGGTTCGGAAAGTATGTTGGTTGGTTGTTAGTAGCGGCCAATTTTAAGGGTGATTGCTACATGATGACCAGCAACGGACATTTGATGGTAAGACCGAGGGTCGAGATCATGGCAATGAACGCTTCAACAACTTTGATATTGTTTTGTTACCGTGGGAAAGTGTAATATGGAGTCCATTCGAAATGAAAGGCAAGTGACTAAGATTGAATCGAGATGAGAAGTCCAAGCGAAACAAAGAATTGGTTGCTTACTACCGACCTCTGGCCTTGATGCAGAACTGAACGCTTCAATAATTCATACAAGGGTCTTGGATACACGAATCATCGAAATTGGTCCATGTGACAGAGCTCAAACATCAGGAAAATAGCATCCCCATAGAATCAATACAAACAATAGAAACCACTAGGCAGGCTAGATGTACTAGAGCCAGAGGTGTTAAAAAATTCTAGTGCTTTCTAGTTCAGTATTCAGTTTTACTAGCTCAATTGCGACAATGTGACATTAGTAATTCAACTACATAACCGCTCTCAGCACCGTACAATTTGCACTAAGTTCACTTTTTTTATCATTGAGAAGAAACAAATCACATACTAGTAAAATTTTAATGTACAATCCAATGTAGTCTACAATTTACTAAAATATAATTTCATGTGAGTGATGATCTGCGAAATGGTTAACATAATATGCTTGAAAGGCATCGAGAGATTGTGTATAATGAAAATTAATTGGGAGGAATTCCGAACCAAAGACTGGGAGCAGATGAACGCCCCATAAGAATGCATCAAGATGAATCACGGAAAGTAAGCACCCATTTCGTTGAATGTCTGGTTGTACTTTCCACATGTCTGTAGTGGAATTGCGAGACCAACCTACAGTTGAGAACCACTCAACCAGAGCACAGGGATATGTCTTTTCATTGTGGTGGAAAGAAAAAAATAATTGAACTTGCACGACGTTCATCCCTTTCATTCCAGGCCTTTCCTTATTTTCCACCACCAAAGCACAATCCCGCCTAGGAGCTTTTTTCCGCCACAAGGGGCAGGACCGAATACATTCATGACACATACCACGGAGGCCACATTCGTCACTTGGCGCAAAAAAAGTTGCAACCGCCGAGTGGAAAACCGAAATTTTGCTTGTGATTTTCAGGCAATCCTCAAGCTCGACACCATCAGCTGATGTATTGGGATGCAGTTGTTTGAAAAGGAATTGACGTGTGAGTTCTGTCAGCCGGGGCTGCTGAATATGCACTGCCAGATCTTCAAGGTATCTCAGATAGTTTCGAACTAGTCCACTTATGAGGAATGTTTTTTTTAAAACCCAAATAAAAAGACATACTGCGAGTGCGGGCGAGGACAACATTTCCTTCAACCATTTCTGTGCCACTTCGAGTGTCTTCATCAATTTCAAAGTCTGAATCCTCCCCGTTGTCGTCTCTATTCCGACTCCTGTGAGCAGTGGAAATCTTTTGAGGTTGAAAATCCGAAGGTGGAACCATTCGTCGATCAACAAAATCAACACGTGCGGCCCCAAGCTTATCCAAACATTGATTGATTAAAAGCATCTGGCCAAGGGCTTCGTAGTGGTTGGAACATTGCCAGGGTTTCTTAACAGCTGTAATATGATGGGATTTGGTAATAGATGAGCATATCCCTCCTGGAGCGCCAAATTCTTGTATGAGATGGCGATAGTGGGAGAGAGCATGTTGGCGGGGAAGAGAAAATCCATCTGGGCGAACACCCAAACGTTGGAAGATTTCACAATGGGTATAGAACTTTGCAAGGGCGTTATTGAAAGCCGCAAGTGTTGCTTCTGTGATATCGGCTCGTCGTGAAAGATAGCAGGCGTCAAGAAACGTGGTGAGTGCTTTGATGATGTCAGGGTCAACATGTCCACAAATTGCGGCAACGTAAACCTTCAGGATTTCAGTTAACTTGTATGACTTGTATGATTAAAAATATTTTTACCTTCATTAATGCTTTCGAATCATCGCCTGTCCATTGTTTGAAGCGCCAGCCATGAGGGAAGCGACGCAGGCAACAAGATGTTTCAATTGCTATTCAAATTCTGGTACTGACTCGGAATAACGAACCTTCGGTCAATATCATCGAGTATTTCATCTGCATGAGACTTGCCATTTTCCATGACGAGTGACTCCTGAACCCATGTAACCAAATGATCTTTGAATGTTCCTTTGATTATCTGATGCAGAAGGTCGGGTGTTAATATTTCATGAATATCTGCGCGAGGGAAATCATAAGTAAATGGCTAGAATAATAGTAGTCAGATCAACATAGCGACGAAGAAATATACACTCACCAGAATGTCATTGTCTATACCATATTCGTCCCAAAGGGTTTTCGAGTCCAATTCATCAATGAGATCTTTGGTAAATGCACATGTACGTCGACCACGGAGACCATCAAGGTCATTGGGCAATGCGGTACATCTAAATACACCCTGTTAATTTCCAAAACTTAAATAAATAAGAAAGGATCAACCTTGGACACCAGCCCTGAACCACTCCAGACAAATAAACCTGCTCCGGATAGTCAGCGATAAATGAGGCAAGGTCGTATATAACATGCCGGAAATGGCCATCAGGGCAACGACAGACAACAGGAGCAGTCATGCCGTGTCGAAGTGGAGAGAGAATCTTTGAAATGGATGCATGGTATAGCTGACGCTTGAATTTCCAAAATGCGGCATTGTTGTCATATTTTCGGTCACCTAGTCAATAAATTGTTATTAATCTGGTGAAAAAGGATAGAACAATCAGACACACCTTTGGGGATGGCCAGAAAACCAATAGGAACGACCGCATTTTGGTGGGCTCGGCGAATGGTGTTGTGTATGTTTCCTATTGACAGATAGAGAGGGTGATATTCAACGTGACCGGTCGCCACCGAAACAGTTGTTTTGTCAGCACCAAGAATAATTGGGCAATATAAAGCAGCCTTTTGTGCTTTCATCATCGTGATATATAGTATCCTAGATAATTGTAAGTCATAGAGAAATTAAAATTAAAACAAAAACACGTACCGCGTGCCTCCAGAAAAAGTTTCCAGACAAAAATTCATTCCAACGTCGATGCCCTGATTTATCAAGTTCAATGAATGGCGCATAATCAAACTCTCCATCAAAGTCAGGATTGGCGAGCATATGTGCCAATGACAACATCAGGATCTCGATACCAAACCTGGTATTCGTCCAATTGCCAGCTTGGAGCATTTAAACCAATATCTCCAACATACAATATTGTGAATGATTTCCAGGGAGCGTCGCCATGCTTGATGGCATCAATTGTTGCATATAAGTGTTCATGAGATGAGAAGGGGGAAACATCGCCGTCTTTGCTCTTGGAAAGTGACCAGATGTCCATAAGTTCATTGATATTCCCAGCAGACATCTCCACCTTGCGATATAAAAAATCAGCAACTTGAAATTGTAACTGGTCGTCGAATGGGTCCCAGGTCAATGAGGAAGGGTTAGCGGCAGGGTTATGACAGGGTAGGGGAGCAGTCCCTAGAGGTAGGAACTGGCCATGCTCGTCACATGGCTGACCTTGAAAGTTTGATTAACTTAACAATGTCATTAAATTTAAAATTGAATTACCATTGATATTAGGGTGCATATTTCTTTGTGGTCTTGGAAGCGGGGCATTAGGAATAGGAGGTGGGGATGCAAATAGATGATCGTGATCAGGAGGCTCAAAGAAATTGTCTCCAATGAGAGGTTCATGTGGACTTGGATGTTCGTGCAGGATTTCAGGGCTGTCACGGTCATCCCGGTTTGAATTTGGAGTAGGGTGCTTATGATGTTGTGGTTGACATGAGCTGATCGAACGTGGTTGGTACGTCCTGCTTGGTTTCAAAACTGCCTTGGACAGCCTTGGAGATAGTAAGGGCATTTCAGCTTGTAAAGTGTCATCGACTCGGATTTCAACTTGAAGAAACGAATAAAATTCAGGCAACGGTTGTATTTGTCATTGTAGAGGAGTGATTAAAATGCAGCGGAACTCTCTAGAATAGCAATGGAAACGGCAAAAGTTAAAGCCGGTGGTTGAAATCAACCAAAAAAATCATACCATTTTTCCGCACCCCTATTCATTTCTCTCATCTCTCAACCTTGTGTCTAAGCCTGCATTCCGAGTCGTGAATTGTTCTGTAACTTGTATAGTCATGTCTGCACGACCCAAGCATGATGCAGTTGCTAACCGGCTCCCCACTGATACGCTGATAGACAACAAAACACGCCGCTCATCAGCACAGGTCAAGAAAGACCAACAAGCTCAAATCGTTGCGAAAGCTGCCACAGTAGAGTCAACCAAGATTGCAAAATCTCAGCAGCAGGCACGAGTCGCTCACCTTGAGGACAAACTTCGGAAGGAAGACCAACTCATGGAAGAGTTGGCCATACGCCCGGATTTGCAGGTTAAGGCCCACTCGACCCAGCCCAAGGTGAATATCTGTTGTATTCACAATCGGTTAGCTTATGAAAAACCCTCAGCCCATCATTCCAAGGGGGAAAATGCTTACATCGGTGGAGGTTGTAGACGATGATGATGACTACTACTTGGACTCGGAAATGATATCCAAGTACGATGTCGGCAGTGAAGGTGATGAGTTTCTTCAAACCTCACTATTCAAATTATCATTAACAATTAGTTAGGAAATATATCAGAAGAAATGGCTGATATACCTGAGGAATCGACTTTGGACACAGACAGTGACGGTGCTGGTTTAAGAGTGTACGATTTATCGGATGGCGATCATGACAAAGATGAAGATTATGTCAACAATCCAAATCAACAGTCTGAGTTGGACTCGGAGTCCGAGGACAACGACATCTTGACAGGCCTAACCTCTGAGGCTGCTCATCAGCATATCAAAAAATCAGTGAAAGTAAGTTACATTGTCCTGAGATCATAAATAATCGGACTTAAATTTTCAGAAAACTCAACGTGGAGATTTTCGCAAAGCAATAAATGCGGCTCGAGAGGCACCACCTGTTGTTGGAACTATGATCAGCGCTGTTGCTACCAAGAAACGCAAGGAGCCTACAACAGTAAACAAGCCCAGGTACGTGAATATTAAACAGATCTAACGACATCTTCTCAGATCTAGTAGCAATGATAAACGAGCGAAGCGGGTTGAGCCTTCTGGCCTTCTTGCGGGGTGGAAACGGACTCTGGCAGATGAGAGGACCAAAGCAATTAAAGGTAATTGAAGTAGTGATGATTGATTAATTGCTTACTGTTATGGTTTATTAGCTCGAAATGTTATGGTGACAGCAGCCCGGGAGGATGATCATGATGATGACCGCGATCCTCTCGAGTATGCTGGGGGAGAATTTGATGATGATGAACCAGCTGAGGCTGTTCAGGCTGCTAGAATTTCGAAGGAGATTGCTGAAGTTAGAGTTCGCTCTGGGGTATGTAATATAAATTCAAGATTATGATTCACTCACCACGAAAGTTTCACAGAATTCAATGGTGAAGGTCTTTGAGCCTGCTCCAGCTCGAGTCGAACGCAGCACCAGTGGACGTGGCCGAGTCAAGAAAGAGAAATATACAGTTTCGTCTCTTCCCTTCCCACAGGGATCTGCCAACGTTGCGTACCTCCAACGCTGGCGCAAAGTATTCAAGACGAGCCTTATCCATTGAGCATCGTGTCAGAAGGACCCATTTGGGACGAACACTGTGATGGATACGGTGGTTGAGGATTTGTGGGTTCAGGTTTTTCCATCTCTTGCAACCGCCTTTAAGGGTGAAGCGAGTGCGGCTATAATCCAGGTTGTAAGTTCATCCCAGTCAGTGTTCCCGCCAATTTAAGATTGATTATTTCTCACACCCGAAGGCTGGCGACGTCCTCATCAACTGGCGAAGCTCCATGGGAAAGGAAGGAATTTTCATTGCAGTCAAGGCTTTAAAGGAATCTGAGGTCAGCGACGATGATGCTCCTGCAGCCACTGCCTATTTGTTGGAGAATTTGTCTTTTTTATTCGAAAATCCTAACGCTGCCGTGAGTAATATTTAATTCCATCTTCTAATTCTCACTGCTATTATTAGGGAGATAAAGGAGGCTTTAGAGGCAGCCTCGTTGTGTCGGCGTTTGGAGCACACCTCAAGAAAACAATTGGGTACGTACTGACTAATGACAGACCATACGGATATCCTCTCGGTGGACTTGCTGTTGCAGCAGCTGTGGTATAGTACATTATATACATGATACGTACCAACTAATATTCGGACTGTAGGTGGAACGTGGTCTCAAACTCATCAAGGCGGGAAAAATAAGGCTATATGAGGACCATGTGGCAGAAAATAGTACTAAAAAGCGCAAGGTGCCTGACTATGCAGCCTATTGTGAATCTGTTTGGGGTGTCAAGACTCGAGGCTATGTCGCATCGGCAAAACGGATGGACAAGCCAAAGTGGGATTTAGTGATGGCAGCAGGTGTCTCGAGAATGGATGTGTCTGCTGCTGATGATGGGGATGCTGATGATCTAGTTGATGCTGCGACCGATCCTCGTGCTTTCCTTGAAATTTGGTATGTTTCTTTTTGTAATTCATTGTTTGAAATATATTATTGACTGACTCGGATAATGTTCTTGCAAATTGTCCTAGAACCAATGCCATGTCATCAAACTCAAAATTGGTGTTTCGAAAACAAGCCTACAATATTATTAAATCTATATTCAATAAATACCCGTTTTTCGCCCTATAATTGTGATACAAAAGATTAAGCAATGAAAATAGAATTAGAAAATAGAATTATGATATAAAAAGTGTATGTACTACATCCAGTAATAACCTCTAGATAAAGCTGAGACGCTGGCAGTAGTGACTTTATTGCTCCAGTACATGTGATACAATCGGACATATCAAGGTACTGGTAGTGAAATTGCTTTAGAGCTGGAATCACTAGAAATGATAGCTCTAGCTCGTCAAGCGCCTTGCTATTTTCCTGATGAACCGAACGAGATGGCTAAATATTAATTGGTGATGAGTGAGAAAGACGCATTCAGAGTACCAATACTAGTGCCCAAATCTTCATTTTGAGGCTCTCCGTTGCACCAACCATGTTCTATACCAACTTAAGTAACGTTCCAGTTCCATAATGGCAGGTATCAGATGGCTAGACTGATGTAACGATGTCGAAGTCTTCAAAGTCCAAATGGCTGGCAACTAAACAAGATGACGTCATTGAATTCCCACACTTGGATGGTCAGCATATCAAATATAGTGACTGAGATAAAACTTGAGGTTCGTATCAGAATCACAGTTTCGGTCAGGTAGGAATGTGTGCCGCACCGCCATATATACGGGCAGAAAATGGTTACACGACTGTCTTACTTTGGGTAACCGAGTTTTCCTAGGGTAAGTAGCCCTGCCCTCAGACTATAAGCTCACCGCTACTCATTTCCCCATTTGCAAGTCCTACTTCGGTTGCCACCAATGGTCTCAGTTGTGGAGATGCTGATTAACTTGTTTTTTTGGTAGGCGCTTAGTCGCTTACAGTGAGTGACGCCCATGCTTTCGACAAATGATGTAGAGTTCAGTCGTTGATGTAGTGGCCTGGACGATGACACGGTTGAAGAGGTGGACCTGATAGACGGCAAGTGAGTTATTGATTCCTTTTCGACATCAACTATTGATTGAAGATGATTGTCGACGGAACTCTCTAATGGCTTCCTCGGTTTTGACATAAACTCACCTCCGTTAGAGTCGAACACCCAGTTAAAAATAGAATCACAAAAATGACAGATTCAATCGTTCGTTGTTGATGTAGTAGTCAGATGATGACACGGTTGTTGCATTGGATCTAGTAGACGAAAAGTGAGTTAGTGACTCGATCTTTTCTTCTTCATCAATTCACCTCCATATATTCAAACGACAGGTCCATCGAAGGGTTGAAATATCGATTTTCTGGCGATTACCACCCGATCAGCACTACCATCCAGACTTCATCAATATTCAGGGGAAGATGATCGATTCTTGCTTTAGTTGCGCAGATCTTTCCCTACGCTCTAACATCTTTTCAAAGGCCCTTTACGACTTGATATATGATAAGGGAGTGTAAAAATAACAAAGTGGATGGGAAAGAAGATGCTAAAGACAATGAAGTGAGTGTTCGAAGACGACATTTGATTATGAAATATACTAAAGTCGTATGGCTGTCCTGCTAGGTGTAAAAACGTGCTATCACACAAGGTGGGTCTAGGATTAAACACAATAAGTTCCTGTATGCGCATTAATCTGAATGTGACCTGACCTTTTGTGATCAACCTTTCTGCGTATATGTAGTGCACCATCATATCGTCTCGTGGTGTGAGTTGAAGGGGTAAGTAACGATAGTCTGAGTGTTATTTAGCGGTGAGATGGATAGAGGGCGATGAGTTAATGTTGACGAGGACATATTAGGTTAAGACCTTTGTCACTGGCAGCCCCGCGCTACTTCGCAGCCTTCATCAAGTTCATCGGCCACAAGGCCCGGCTTTCTCTATCTTTTCGGTCTATCCAGCATATTGTCCAAGGTCGCGCCGACAATGAACCCCGGTCCCAATAACATGATTTAGAACCTATTATCGATCTGAGTCATGGATGAGGTTGTTGGTAGTGATCAATTTGTTGGACAAGCAGTGACCAAGGATGAATCAATCAAGGACCGACTCGCATAGTGCTTATGGGGTCTGTTCGAAATGGAAGATAGAAAGTACTTGAGTCAAGAACAGGACAGCACGGGCTGACTCTCAGCAAACTAACAACTAAGTGAGTGAGATGATGGATGTTTTCGAAAACGATCAGTCTTTCCCACGCTTCACTATGCTTCTATAATCATCTATCGTAGTACCATCTGGATATCGTCACTTAGTCGAACGCTAATATCATCGTCTCTGTTCACAATATCGACGTCTCCCGTTTCTGGTACTGAATTTGGATTGTTAGCCGCAAAGCGCAAACTCCCGACGATAACAACACGGATAGAACATATAAAGCACAGAGCATAGAAAGGGGATATCCCGCCTCTTGTCGGTGCCTTTTTTTCGATGCCCAGTAGTCTTGTAGATGCATGGAGAATATGCCAGGATAAAGGTCATGGGACAGTTAGCATTATACTTCTTTAGCAGGTGACGTGAAAGTCGTAGAAAAAATATCATAACTGTAGGGAAAGCATTCGAGACATGTTCCAATAATGTCAATGTCTACAAAACTTAGCTTCATGATTTCGTTATAATGATCTATTGCATCTCTGACCCTGGCTTTATATAAGAGTCTAGCATCCATGTCAAATACAGCGACTGAGATAAAACTTGAGGTTCGTGATGATCTTACCAAACTGTTGCCATCATAATCAGAACCAGAGTTCCGGTCGGTAGGAACGTGTGCCGCATCGCCATGTACCAACTAGTTTGAAGGAGAAATAATTACGCGGATAAAAAGCCTGTAATCAGTATAGCCTGTAAATTTAAAAGGCTACCGTCATCGAGGTCGAATATTCTGGGACTTACGAAAGGTATATCTGGTACTAGCTTCCCTCGCCGAAATCTGTCGGCAGAAGGATGATCATGATAGTGATCATATCGAACAATTTATGATCTAATCATTGTGCCCTATACACTCTGTGGATATTTGAAAATATAAGTATTGATTTTGATGACGAAAAATATGACGACAGACATTTTGAAGTAATTCATGGATACCTTTATCGAAATTGTTTTATAATCGAAGCCAATATCCACATGAGTACTCACCATTATGAATTCGGCGCCATCTTTTCTTCTTGATCAAGCCCTCCACAAAAGGTTTTGGGATCTGAAATTCGGCAGGAGAGACGAACAGATGGGTAAAGAATGTTATGTACTTGAAAGAATGTGGATGTGGTTACTTACCCTTTTTTTAGGGGTGAGATGGGTTCAGGATGTTAAATGACGGTTTCTGTACTAACCAACCACTGCAACATGTCGAGTGAGTTCCCCACTCGGAAACGCATGTGGGAGACGGATGATTGCCATGGGCAATACGAAAAATAACCTAGCAGGTATGTAGTCTTAGAGATGTGAAAACAGGGATACATGTAGGCTGGGGTTGATCTTGGTGTTTCTTCTAGATTGGTGAGTTCAATATCGCCAAATAACTCACATTAGCAGAAGCAATAATTCCCTTTCCGTTCGGGCAGTGTTCGGGCTGAGAAATCAGTTCCAACTGTATATCGTATATCTGGACATTTGGTGTGCAGAAACGCTCCCATTCTTCACGGCCCACATCACCTGCATCCTCAATGAGATCCAGCTATCCGTATCCTTTGCGACCGTCTGTCCAAAAGGTTATCCAAGGTCGCGCCTCCAATGACCTTCAGGCCTGGATAAGTTTAAAAGCTATGGAATCAAGCGGAGTCGCGATGATGAATTTAAAGGTCCTTTGTCGCGTTTTTGGTAAGTCATTGGATTGTGTCAGAGGAAGGTATTGATTCGGGAAGATGCCGAAGTCACATCGGTAGCCAAATAAACAACATTTTGCAAAAGCAAACTGCAAACGGGTACTGTGCAAGGCACTGTAAAATCTACCTAAGTTATAGCTTATGTAGCAGCGTTTTATGATAACATTTTTTCAGCATTTCCAAACCTGCGTTGCAACGGCACAGCAGACTAAAAAGTCTGTTGCAGCGCTATATTTAAATCTCCAATAATTACTGTGACGTTTTTGAGTCACAATCGCTATGTACCAACCCAGTCACGTCTTGTCCGAAAAATCCACTCGACAACACCGCAATGTCTTCATTTGGTGTACTGAGTCGGAAAAAATTGCCTTAGGTTAGTTGTTTTGACGTTCAACATCCAACTTGAAAGTTCTCAGACCCATATTCAGGCTGGCGTGTTGGTAGTGACTCACCAATCACTGTTTCGACAGCATATCGTTGGATAATCAACGCGGTTCTATATCAAGCTCGGACTCGTAGTTGGGGGGAAGAAGAGAGGTTCACTCTCTTCCCTGTCGAGATTCGACCTAGTATTGTAATGACATATTCTGTCCACAAAAATGGCGATGGCTTGTCACGAGAATCTCAAGATATCATTGCTCCTGGAGACTATGGGTTATATACTACAGGTACGAATACTATTTTGTGCACCACCACAGGCTAGTTGACCTTAACACTCAGGAGACCCCAGACTCTACTGTTTCTTCCATCCAGTTCTTTCATTTGCATGTATAGAGGAATCGGTGAGGGCATATAGCCCGCTGCTCTCTGCCAAGGTACCTCATTATTTTGTGGAATATGATGTACCCTCTCTGATGCCGACCAGACGTCCTTGACCCCCTCCATCATTCAACAAGCTCTCGATAGAGATCATCAATGCATATTTTCTGGAGTTGTGCCAAGCCCTGACTCTGATCCCCTGGTTGCGACGTGGGTATTTCCGCCATTCTTGGGTCATAAGGCAAGCGTGCAATACTTCAAATTGTCGCATTTATATGTTGATTTTTTGCCATTCTTTTACCGCTAATAAGATTGCGAATGACCACGTGCTCGAGGCCAAGTACCACGTAGACCCGGATGCATGCGATTTAAGCGAATTGATGGTGGTCGAAAATGTCGTATCAGGTCACAAGGACATTGTCGCCCTCTTCTGGGAAAACCAACTTGGCGTCGACGTTGATGTATGTATTCTCTTTCAAATACTTAGCTGTGGTATTCATGACATACAGGACAATTATCGCACCATCGTTTTCGAGGGATCGGATAGCTTAAACAATGTCGGACCGTTGAAAAGCCATCTTACCCTTATCGATGGACCCCATCGACCTAGTGACCGGTTTCTCCGTATGCATTTCACTGAGTGCCTTGTTGTTAGTGTCGCCCGTGGCGACGTCATGGAAGATTACAGAGAGCAGGAGATCGAGAATTTCATGGAAGAACTTGGCGTTTACGAGGGCGAGATAGATCCTAGTGATCCGGGATGGTTGACCCCGCTAGGTTCACATGTGCATGCTTACCTCGTAAGGCAGAAAATGGCAGATAAGTTAGTTATTCTTTGTATTTTTGTCTGGGAAACACGCCACTGAAAGAGCACCCTAGGTTAGCGAACTGACAGTATGATCAACATCTGAACCAAAGCACCAAGATCCACGTTTTGATGACCCAATAGGTCTGTTTGTTTGGGGGTGTGCCATTGACTTACACTGCTGTTTCTCCAGTCCTTGTTGTTACTTATGAATCGGATGAAGTTCCTTCGCTATAAGCTGGCATTTCAGGCTCCCTAGCTTGCTGTTGTAGACTTCAAGTTGTAGTCTTATTCTCCCGTCGGGTTACGACTAATATAGTGGGTTGTTGATGATTATGTGGCAACAGCCTTTCGATGCCTTGCTGTCTGCTCCGGACCCCATCGTTGTTGACCGAAGCCTTTACGCGTTTATGTGGCTTTGGACTCCATATAATCGTCTATCTACCATCTGGATATCGTCACTTGGCCGAACGCCATATTATCATCGTCTCCATTCACGATATCGACATCTCCCGTTCGTGGTATTGTATTCGGATTGTTAGCCACCAAGCGCGGGGTCCCGATGGTAGATTCTATCATGGATTTCTCGTCGTGGAAAGGCAATCCCATGGAGACCTGCACCAGGATGATTGTAGGTGTTATACTACCCTAGACAGACTCATGTTATTAGTAAAATAAGAAATACCTACCCTCTGATTAGTGAAAACCAGTTTCGTTCGCTTTTTCTCTGATGCGTTCAATGTGCATAAGCGTATTAGGTTCCAGAGCAATGTATCATGATACTTGAGTTCGGTCAACATATTGAATGTTATGTTTAGGTCCCGCCAGAATACGTATCATTAACGAGGTGGGAGGGAAAAACTCCAACCGTATACGTTTGGTGTGAAAAGGTAAATTTTTACTGATCCGTATCATCCCTGAATTTTCCCAAAGGTTGGCCATAAAAACACAGGAAAGAAGTTTGTGGTCCGAACAGCAGGTCGGGTTACGAAATACATCTTTAATGGTAGGTAACAGAGCAAGCGAGATCTCCAACCGTAGGTCTGTTAGCAGATGTGCATTAGAGACCTTCATCATGGTCAACTGATAAGATGTTTTTAGCAGGGTGGCTATGAAAGCGTGGCTTGACGACACGCTTGACGGTTTGTCAAGGCCATAAAATGCATTCCATGCGCACATCGACTGAGTTCCGAGTCCTAACTCGGAAACACATGGAGGACACGGCTAATAGGCATCGGTAGTACGAAAGATAACTTAACGGGTATGTAGTCCTATTAGAAACGTGAAAACTGGTATACATGTAGGCTGGTTGTTGATCTTGAAGTGTTTCCTCTAGACTGGTGGGTTCAGTATCGCCAAGCAGCTCACATTGGCAGGGAGCAATAGATTCCCCCTTAAGATCCTTTATTTATGTTCGGGCTGAGAAATCAATTCCAAATGTAGATCATATATCTGGACATTTGGTGTGCAGAAACGCTCCCATTCTTCACGGCCCACATCACCTCCGTCCTCCATGAGATCCAGCTATTTGCATCCTTTCCGACTGTTTGTCCAAAAGAATTATCCAAGGTGGCGCCTCCAATGAACCCCCGGCCTGGATAGTATTGCAAGCTATGGAATCAAGCCGAGTCGCGATGATGAATTTAAAGGTCATTTGTCGTGTTTTTGGTGAGTGATTGGAGTGCTTGTTGATGACATGGGAGGAAGGTGGTGATATTGATAGTGAATGAATCAAGGTTTTGGTACGGTAGGACTTGAATTATTTGTTCACTTACCCATGCTTTCATAGGTCCACAACAAATCCAGTAGTACCATTGAGTGTACGCATCATCAACCAGCAGTGCTACTTGGCTGCTGGGCGGGTTATTGATGGTGTTACATGCCCGGATTCGAAAGGTATGTTGGTTGGTTGGTTGTTGGTTGTAGCCAAATTAAATGGGCATTATTGGAAGGTGACCAGCGAAGGACATTTGGTGGTAGGACTAGGATCGAGCTCATGGGAAATGACCGCGTCGACAACTCTGATATTGTTTCATTGCCATGGCAGAGCATATTATGGCGTCCATTCAAAATGAAAGGGAAATGACTAGGTTTGAATCGAGATGAGAAGTCCAAGCGAAACAAGGGATTGGTTACTTACTATTGTCCTCTGGCCTTGATTTGGAACTCAACACTTTAATGATTCCATTTGATCTCAGTACGCGAACGGACATCATCTTTGACACACGAATCGTCAAGATCGGTCCATATGACAGAGCTGAAAACGAACGAGATGGCTGAATATTAATGGATGATGAGTGAGGAAGACGCATTCAGAGTACCAAAACTACTCACTTGATGCAAATCTTCATCTGAAGCTCTCAAGCCCTTGCTCTATACCTACTCAACTGATGTTCTATATCCCATATTGACGGACACCGACTGGCTAGAGTCCGCTTGTCGCCCACTCGTCGTGTGGAAAAACAATGAGTTAGGTTTGTCGATGTGTGTTCAGTAAGCGTTCAACGGGCGATTTGTCCCTCCTGCCTTCATCCTCTCCTAGTTGTTTTCGTTCGTCAACTGCTGAAATGCCTCAACGGCCGCTCAAAGATGATCGTTGACGGTGCTCTCGAACTGAAGAACGACAGCCAAGGCATCGAAATCGCGTCGAGTCTTTTATTTTTGACATGATATAGACTTTCCGCCATACAATGATGCAGCTGTTGACGGATGAAAGGGTGAACCTGGTAAACTATAAGTGAGGTACTGGTTTGTGTCTTTGACATAAACGCCTTCAAAGCTCCCCCCAACATAAGACCCACTTTTTTCTATCTTTTCAGTCTATCCGGAAAATTGTCCAAGGTCGCACCTGAAATGAACGCTAGCCGAATGATATAATTTAGAACATATTATCAATCTGAGTCATGAATGAGGTTGAACACACAAGTTATACTAATGGTCAGCGGCTCGCACGAAGGGTAAGAGGAGCAAGCGCGAGTGTGTAAGTAAGACTTAAAGTTCAAGTTGTTGCTTGTCGCGTAGCTCACGTGTAAAGCCGTCCACCGGCAACATTTCGGAGAATGAACGTTTTGATAGCAGTGCTTCCAGTCTCGCAGGCTAGTTCAGTGGGCGCGACTACTTGTAGACTAGGTATTTCACGTTTCTGAGTCACAACTGCTATGTACCAACCCACTCACGTCTTGTCCGAAAAATCCACTCGACAGCACCGCAATGTCTTCATCTGGTGCACTAGGTCCGGAAGACTTGCCTTAGGTTGGTTGTTTCGACGTTCAACATCCAACTTGAAAGTCATCAGACCCATATCTAGGCTGGCGTGTTGGTAGTGACTCACCAATCACTGTTTCGACAGCATATCGTTGGATGACCAACGCAGTTCTATATCAAGCTCGGACTCATAGTTGGAAGGAAGCAGAGAGGTTTACTCTCTTCCCTGTCGAGATTCGACCTAGTATTGTAATGACATATTCTGTCCACAAAAATGGCGATGGGTTGTCACGAGAATCTCAAGATATCATTGGTCCTGGAGACTATGGGTTATATACTACAGGTACGAATACTATTTTGTACAGCACCACAGGCTAGTTGATCTTAACACGCAGGAGACCCCAGACTTTACTATTTCTTCTATCCAGTTCTTTCATTTGCATGTATGGAGGAAGCGGTGAAAGCAAATAGCCCGCCGCTCTCTGCCAAAGTACCTCATTATCTTGTGGAATATGATTTACTCTCTCTGATACCGATCAGGCGTCCTTGACTCCCTCCATTGTTCAACAATCTCTCGATAGAGATCATCAATGCATATTTTCTGGCTCTGATTCTGATCCCCTGGTTGCGACGTGGGTATTTCCGCCATTCTTGGGTCATAAGGCAAATATGCAATATTTCAAATCGTCGCATTTATATGTTGATTTTTTGCAATTCTTATAAGCTTGCGAATGACTACATGCTCGAAACCAAGTACTATGCAGATCCGGACGCATGCGATTTAAGCGAATTGATGGTGGTCGAAAATGTCGTATCAGGTCATAAGGACATTGTCGCCCTCTTTTGGGAAAATAAACTTGGCGTCGACGTTGATGTATGTATTCTCTCTTTCAAATATTTGACTGCGTTATTCATGACATACAGGACAACTATCGCATCATCGTTTTCGAGGGATCGGAAAGCTTAAACATTGTCGGACCGTTGAAAAGCCATCTTACCCTTATCGATGGACCCCATCGACCTAGTGACCGGTTTCTCCGTATACATTTCAATGAGTGCCTTGCTGTTAGTGTCTGCCGTGGCAACGTCATGGAAGATTACAGAGAGCAGGAGATCGAGAATTTCATGGAAGAACTTGGCGTTTATGATGGCGAGATAGATCCTAGTGATCCGAGATGGTTGACCCCGCTAGGTTCACATGTGCATGCTTACCTCGTAAGGCAGAAAATGGCAGAAAAGTCGGTCATTCTTTGTATTTGTCTGGCAAACACACCACTGAACGAGCACCCTAGGTTAGCGAACTGACAGCATGATCAACATCTGAACCAAAGCACCAAGATCCACAGAAGGTGTGATTGTGTGGGGTGTGCCATTGAATTACATGACTGTCTCTCCTGTCCTTGCTTTTACTGTGAATTGGATGGAGTCTCTTCGCTATAAGCTGGCATTTCAGTCTCCCTAGCTTGTCGTCGTAGACTTGTCTTATTCTCTCATCGAGTTACGACTAATATAGGGGTTGTTGATGATTGTGTGACAACAGCCTTACTTGCTTTCCCCATCGTTGTTGGCCGAAGCCTTTACGCGTTTATGTGCCTTTGGACTCTATATAATCATCTATCTACCATCTGGATATCGTCACTTAGCCGAACGCCAATATCATCGTCTCTATTCGCGATATCGACGCCTCCCGTTTCTGGTATTGTATTCGGATTGTTAGCCACCAAGCGCGTGGTCCCGATGGTAGATTTTATCGTGGATTTCTCGTCGTGGAAAGGCAATCCAATTGAGACCCGCACCAGGATGATTGTAGGTGTTATACCCTAGACAGACCTCACGTTAGTAAAATAAGAAAAATTGATGTTGTAATCGCATTGAGCATTTGGTGGATATAAGTAAATGAAGCTTTAATGGAAGCGACCGTCGTTGGAACAACGGTAACCACGAGCCGAGCCAATTGGATTGAAAACACTACCATGCCAGATTCAATTAGCACGTTTGTGAAACGATGAAAAATGTAAGATAAGCATGAGTAAACGGAAATGAAAGGAAAGAGTAATATGACAGTTCGAATTTTGCTCCCGCCAGCAGTCGTCCGTGGCGGATTTGACTTCATGGTACACATTGAAGATCTTGAACACGATCAAGCCTGTGCCTTTGTTAAATAGATGCTGCAGACGACGAGATAAGGTTGTTATTGATTGTTGCTTTGAGCTGGAATGACCCTTCCCTATGCTCGAATATCTTTTGAAGGCCTTTATGACATATATGATAAGGGAGGGCTAAAAGAATAAAGCGAAGATACTGAAGACAATGAATTGAGTACTCGAAAAAGACAGTTGAATATGATTATACTACGCCTGTATGGCTGTCCTACTAGGTGGAAAATTGCACAAGTGGTGGGCCTACGATTAAAAGCAGTAAGTTGCTGTATGCATGTTATACGTGGCCCTTTGTGTTGTGTGTATCATATGATATGTAGTGTACCATCGTCCTGCAGGTAATGAGTTGAAGGGGTCATTGAGAATGGTTTGATCTCCAGCCAGGCCCATATTCTTCGCAGTCCTCATCATAAGACCCGGCTGTCTGTATCTTTTCGGTCTGTCCAGAATATTGTTGTTGAATCTGTTGTAAAGGCGCTAAATATATGTGCCCATATGTGTAGTGCCTTTTGACTCTATATGATCATCTATCCACGATATGGATATCGTCACTTAGTCCGGCGCCAACATAATCGTCTCTATTCACAATATTGACATCTTCCATCTCCGATATTGAGTTTGTAGCAGCAAAGCCTGAGCGCAAACTCCCGATGGTAGATTCTATCATGGATTCCTTGTCGTGGAAAGACAGTCCCATGGAGACCCGCACCAGGATGATTGTAGGTGTTATACCCTAGACAGGGCCGTGTTATTAGCAAAGTAGGAAGTAGAATGACCGATGTTGTAATCACATTCAGCATTTGGTGGATATAAACAATAATGGAAAAAGCGTTATTGGCAGTGTCCGTTGGCAGAACATCAATCACGACCCGAGCCAATTGGATAGAAAATAACATCATGCCAGATTCAATTAGTACGAATATGACAGTCCGGATTTTGCTCTCCCGAGTGACGCCCAAAATTTGATCGTCCGAGGCGGATTTGACTTCACGGTACACATTGAAGACCTTGAACACGATTAAGCCTGTCACCAGAGCATTCACAGTCATTGACATAACGATACTTGTTACACCCAGCCAAAAACTCCAGGTAGGGTCCACAACTTGGTCTGCGACAACGAACTCTGAGTAGCCACACACTAGCCACATGACTAGAGGCAATAAATTGAAATTAGCCGGTCAAAGAAGATGGGCTGACTGACCTAAAAATACAAATGCTAAAATTGAAGGAAGGATCACAACGCGGATATCGCAACCCCACACAATCCAGCAACGGTAGATCTTTAAGATTTCCATGAATAAAATAAATGATAAGCATAAGTAGTATATACATACCAGGATATATTGAGCTATGAAGTCGGAGAAGCCAAATATTGTGCCTTGAATCAAAGGAAGGTGTAGTATTGCTGTTGGATTCCCGCGAAACTGCGCAACTGAAAGTGTAAAAAATGATAGTTATTTTTACCGATGGAATTTTTACTAACAGCATATATGAACACTGTTATGTCAAGCGCAATGGTAACAACAGATAGAAGATATAGAACACAGAGGGCGTAGAAAAGAATATTTTTCTTCCTGTTTGTGGCTTCTTTCGATGCCCAGTAGCCTTGGAAATACATGGCGAATATGCCAGAATAAAGTCCTGAGATAGTTAATATTATGGCTTCTTTAGCAGGTGCCGTGAAAGTAGTAGAAAAAATATCTTACCATAGAGAAAACCTTCAAGACATACTCCAATAAAATTAAAGTGTGTGGGCTTCATGACTTCCTGCCGATTGTAATGACCTATTGCGTCTCCGAGTCTGACCCCCTTGCTTTATATAGTGAAGAGTCATGGTCTAGCCTCAATATCAAATGCAGTGACTTACATAAAAATTGGTGATCTTAACAAACTGTCGCTGTCATAATCATAATCGGATTTTCGGTCAGGTGGGAATGCATACTGTATTGCCGTGTATTACATACAGGGTTTTGCATATTTCCGTGAACAGCGTGATTTTTGTTTTCCGGTGCGACACGACCTTGTCTGCCTACAGCTATGCCCGCTCACGATCTGAAGGGGTTGATCGTTACTTGGTATAGCTGTCAGCAGTCATCGAGGGGGAGCGGTAATGCACCAGAGAGCGATGATCGGTAAAACCTTTGCCTTGTTTGGGAAGTCGTGTCACCTTTGAGGAATTATGCTTGTGATGAACTGAGCTTTAGACGCCCAGGGGCCAGAGCTTAGCTTCAGTGTCGGGAATGTATGGTTGACACTTTCGTACTTACCTAGATGCCCAGAGCGTACTAGGACCAGAGTTAGCTATACAATATAAAAGATAACAGGGACACTACGTATGCCTCAGTGTCGGAAATGTATGGTTAACAACTGAGGAAGATAAATGAAAGGAACGCGAACTATAACTTGAAGGAAGCGTGACTGACACGTGATTGAAAGACGACCTGACCAACGAACTCAACAGCTGTATGTAAGTGTAACTAAAAAATGGCTGCGCAATTGTCTTATTTTGGATCATTTAACGGACCAAGGTCAAACCACGGTAGCCTCTTGATCATGATGATTATCATATCGATCACATACGATACAGATAACTCTGTAGCTAATCCAAGTTGATATTTGACAGAAACATCAATAGAGATTTTGATGAAGGATATGATGGCAAATATTTGGTGGATAATTTTATTGATCTTCAAACGTTCAAGCGTTCAAGCTCAGCCCTCAGCCCTCAGCCCTCAGGTTTGAACTTGAATTTATTTTAAATTAAAGTATGTTCGAAATACGATTCACAGCTAAACTCAGTCAGTCTGACAGTCGAAGCCAATACTCGCATTGGTATTCACAGTTAGTAACTTAATATTAGTACAACATCTGAGAATACATTGTGGTGGGTGGTGAGTCCAGGTCGAAAGATGTATAATAGACTCATCTGTACTAAAAATCCTTTCATAAATCCCCCTGGTCAATCACCACTGTACTATTATTGTAGCACGACTCAGTTCCCGACTGGAAATGCAAGGAGACACGGCTATTCGCCATCACTGGCACGGAAGATAAATTAGCGGGTACGTAGCGTTAGAAACATGAAACCATTATACATCAGCTGGTTGAAGAATTTAGTTCAATATTGCCAAGCAACTCACATTGGCAGGAAGCAAAGCCTGCAATAAATTCCCTCTAAGGACCTTGACGTTTGGACTGAGAAATCGGTTCCAATTGTTTAGCATATATTTAGACATGTAGGTCAGTGAAGAAACGCTCCCATTCTTCATGGCCCACCTCCATCCTCCATGAAATCCGGCTATTTGCATCCTTTCCAACCATCTATACAACAATTTATCAGGGGTCGCGCCTCCAATGAACCCCGAGTCCAGATAATTTTATAAGTATGGAATCAACGTTGGCGTAAGGGCAGGCGATGCAGGTGGCATGCAGTGTGGGGGTGACATCGATACCGGACGAAAAAAGGGTTTAATACGATTCGAAGTAACTTTACCTAGCATCTTTACTCGTAGTCCACAACGCACAGCGTCAGCACCGCTATTTGACCGTTGGGCGGACGATTTGATGATGGCGTTGTATACCCGGGTTCACAGAGTATGCTGGTTCATTGGTTGTTGGTAGCAGTCAATTTAAATGGGTATTGTTGGATAGTGACCAATCACGGACATTTTTGATAGGAACAAGGATCGATATCATGGGCAATGAACGCTTCGACGACCTTGACTACCATGGTATAGCATAATATGGAGTCCATTCGACATGAAAGGCAAATGACTAGGGATAAGCGAAAGAAAGGATTGGTTACTTACCACTGCCGCTCTCCCTGATTCAGAACTCAAATACTTCAATGGTCCAAGCACACGAACATTCGACGCATGAATCGTCGAAAGCGGTCCATATGACAGAGCTCAAAAACCGAATGAGATGGCCAAAATATTAATGGATGGATGAGTGAGAAGAGAGTGCCAATAAGGCTCACTTGGCATGC
The DNA here is from genome assembly GCA_015039465.1 of Phlegmacium glaucopus. Taxonomy (NCBI): domain Eukaryota; kingdom Fungi; phylum Basidiomycota; class Agaricomycetes; order Agaricales; family Cortinariaceae; genus Phlegmacium; species Phlegmacium glaucopus. The sequence continues at coordinate 122,189 of MU130707.1, forward strand.
CCAAATCTTCATTTGAACCTCTCCGCTGCACCACTCAAACCCTTCCCAACTTGACTGATGTTCCAGGTCCATAATGACGCGTGACTGAACGCACATCAATTAACTCATTTTTTCCCACGACGAGTACGCAATTGGTCTCTCCTGCCTTCACCTCTCCTCCTTTTTTTCCTTCGTCATCTGCCGCAATGACCTCAACGGTCGATCTAAAATGATCGCTGGCGAGTGTCAAGTCTTGAATTTTGGATTGGACATGATATACTTAGACTTGCCGCTATCTATTTGCCATTTTCAAGTCCTACCCCTCTTCTTTATGGTGAGCACCGTAAGTGGTTTCAATTGTGTAAACACCGATTGAACTTTCTTTGTAGATAACTAATCGGCGCATTCGGAGAACTTTGAAATTCATATGAAGGAGATCAACTCATCATCAACTGATTATCGATAGTTTACGAATTCTGCCTACGGGAGACTAGAATTAAACTGAGTTCTAATTCAATCGTCGTCATAATGACTAGACAACTAAAGTGAAAGAGGGGACGGTAGATGAACTACTGGCTTCCTATTTTCGATATAAAGTCACAGGCTCTGTTAGATTCGAACACCCGGTTACAGTTAGCTCACGGATTCAACGAAAGGTACTTAAATCCGAGTCGGCCGTTGACGCTGTTGGAGGAGTGATGCCGTACTTGATGAACCTTTGGATTCGACGAAAGAGGTGCAATCCAAGTGTTGACGTAGCAGCCGGATGATGACACGGTTGTTACATTGGATCAGATAGACGAAAGGTGAATTGTTGAGTCATTTTCATTCCATTTCGACATCAACTGATGTCTATTCAATAGATTCGAACAATGACCAATCCACGGTAGGTTTGCACTGTCGCTAAGTTCTCTGATGATTAACACCCGATCAACACTATCATATCAACCCCATCAATGTATGGGGGAGGATTGACGATGCCGAACATCTGCTGCAGACGAGGTAAGGCTGTTATCTATCGTTGTTTTGAGTTAAACTGATCTTTCCCAACGCTCTAACATCTTTTGGAGGCCTTTTACGACTGGATGGAAGAGAAGATGCTGAAGACAATGCAGTGAGTACTAGAAGACGAAATGTAAATATGAAACATACTACTAGGCTAAGCTCGATGGTTGTCCTGCTAAATGCAAAAACGTGAACGCGCCATCACACAAGCGGTGGATCAAATAGCTAAGTGAGAAGGGTATAAGACGAGGTAGTAATTGATGGATAATCAAGAAGGGAGAAATAAGAAATAGACTGCAGTACAAGGTGAAATGAAGTGCCCAGCGCTCGTTATGGATGTTTTCGACAACGATCACAGTTTATGCATATGCCATATCTACAAGTCTAGTGCATGCTGCCTCTGGACTCTATGTGATCATCTATCTACCATCTGGATATCGTCACTTAGTCGAATGCCAATATCATCGTCTCTATTCAGACTACCGACAGCAAACTCTATCATGGATTCCTTGTCGTGGAATGACAATCTCATTGAAACCCGCACCGAGATGATTGTAGGTGTTATACCCTAGACAGACCCATGTTATCAGTAAAATAAGAAGTAGCAGTGACTGATGTTGTACTCACGTTGAGCATTTGATGGACAGGAACGATGATGAACAAAGCATTAAGGGCAGCATCCGTCGTTGGAAAAATGGTAACCACGATCCGAGCCAATTGGATTGAAAACAATACCATGTCAGATTCAATTAATGTGAATATGATAGCCCGAATCCTACTCCCATCAGTGGCGTCCAAACTTCGGTCGTTCGAGGCAGACACGATTTCATGATACACATTGAAGATCTTGAACACGATCAGGCTCGTCACCAGAGCATTCACAGTCATGGACATGGCGACACCTGCTAGGGTCATCCAATTCCCCCAGTTAGGTTGTACAACTTGATCTGAGAGAATGTACAGTGAATTGGCACCCGTTAGCCATATAGCTAGAGGCAATGAATTAAAATTGGCCAGTCAAATAAGATAGATTGACTGACCTAAGAATACACATGCTAAGATTGAAGGAAGGACCACGACACGGATATTACAGTTCCACGCAATCCAGCAACGGTAAATCTTTAAGATTTCCATGAATAAATTAACTGATAGGCATAATAGTTTGTACATACCAGGATAGATTGAGATATGAAATCGCAACAACCAGCTACTGTGCCTTGAACAAAAGATAGACGGAGTAATGTCGTTGGATTTAGGTGAAACTGCACAACAGAAAGTGTCAAAAAGGATGGTTATTGTTACTGATGGAATTGTTACTGAATATATGACCCGTGTCATAAAGGTAACAATAGATAGCACATATAGGGCACAGAGAGCGTAGAAAATGATATTGTGTCTCTTGTCGGTGCCTTTTCCCGATGCCAAGTGTTCTTGTAAGTACACGGCGAATATTCCAGAATAGAGTCCTGGGACAGGTTGATATTATACTTCTTTAGCAGGGGCAGTGAAAATTGTAGAAAAAATATCTTACCGTAGAGAAAGCCTTGGAGATATATTCCAATGGAGTCAAATTCTGCAGGGGTTAGCTTCATGACTTCGCGTCTGTTTTACCTATTGCATCTCTGACCCTTGCTTTATATAAGAGTCTAGCATCTATATCAAATACAGTGACTGAGATAATAGCTTGAAGTTTGTGACGATCTTAACAAACTGTAGCTGTCATAATCATAATCCGATCAGTGTATCGCATCGCTATGTATACATACTAACTAGTTTTAGGCAGAAATGGTTATGCAACCTCAAGGCAGGCCTCGGACTGGCTTCCATCATTGAATCTGTCACCAAAAAGATGATCATAGTGATTATCATATCGATCCAATGCACGATGTAGCCATATTACTCTGATGGCAAGTGAGCTATTGGCTTCCTGTTTTTGACATAAACTCACTTCTGTTAGATTTGAACGCCCAGTTACACTTGGAATCACAGAAACAACAGATTCAATGAACAGCACCTGAATTGCTGGTTGACGCTGTTGGAGGGAGTGACGTCCATACTTGATGAACCTTTGGATTCGATGAAAGAGGCCTAATCCAGTTGTTGATATAGTAGCCAGATTGGAGCTAACAGATGAAAAGTGAGTTATTGACTCGTTTTCTTTCTTTAAGTTTCCGACATCAGCTCAGCTCACCTCTTTCCGAGGATTCGAACAATGTCGCATCTAAGATAGCTTTGAAATGTCGCTTTTCTGATGATTAACACCTGATTAACACCACCACCTCGACCCGATCAATATGGGAAGATGAACAATCCCGAATAGATGCTGCACGACGAGATAAGGTTGTTATACATTGTTGCTTTGAGTTGGACTGATCTTTCCCTACATTCGAACATCCTTTTAAGACTTGATATATGATAAGGAAGCATAAAAAGAATAAAGCGAAGACGCTGAAGATAATAAATTGAGTATTCGAAGAAGTAAGTTGAATATGACATATACTACGCTTGTATGGCTGTGCAAAATCACAGAATCGGTGGGTCTACGATTAAACGCAGTAAGTTGCTGTGCGTTTGGTCTAACCTTTCGTGTTTGGACCGTTCTGCATATAGGTCTGAGTTGAAGGGGGGTGAGAATGGTCTGAGTGCGATAAGGGAGTGTAGCTGGCTACTTGTACTATCCGATTTGCATGAGAAGGGGCGTTGTTTTCAGCGGCGAGATGAATAGAGGGTGGTGAGTTTATGTTGACAAGAAGATATTTTCTTCAAAACCTTTGGGCTTGATTGTTTCCGAATCGCCCGAATCAGCACCACCAGCCAACAACTCTTCAATCAACCTGCAAGCTTCGTCGGTATGTTGAGCCATCAAAGAATTTTGTTCAAGCTCCGCATGGAGGGCCATCCACAGATGTGAAGCTATTCGATATTGAGTGCCATAGCGGGCTAACAACGTATCCTTCCCAAGGTCCTATATATCAATGAAAGACTTGGAAATGAGGGCAAACATGAATGGGAAAAGGAACGCAACGACATCATCACAAGCCTTTCGATCTCACAGCCTATTTCATCAACATTTGCTCGAAGGAGCATAATCAAGTGTATGCGTCATCAACCTGCACTGCTATTCGACCGCTGGGCAGACTATTAAGGAGGTATGATGATGGTGTTGCATCCCCAGGTTCGCAGAGTATGCTGGTTCTTTGGTTGGTGGTAGCAGCCGATTTAAATGGGCATTGTTGGATGGTGACAAGCGACTGACATTTAGTGGTAGGACCAAAGATCGAGATCATGGGCACTGAACGCTTCGGCGGGTTTGACATTTCACTACCATGGCCTAGCATAATGTGAAGTCCATTCGAAATACGAAGCAAATGACTAGGATTGAATAAAGATGAGCGACAGAAAGGATTGGACCGATTGGTTACTTGAAATTGACCTCTGGGCCTTGATTCAGAACTGAACAAGTCGATGTTTCCATTTTATTTCAGTACATGAGGGAATCTTTGACACACGAATCCTCGAAATTGGTCCATATGACAGAGCTGAAACCGAACGAAATGGCTAAATATCAATGAGAAAGACGCCAAAACTACTCACTTGGCGTGCCCAAATCTTCATTTTGAACCTCTGCGCTGTACCCTTGCCCTATACCTGCTTAACTGATGTTCTGGATCCATAATGACGGGCACCAACTGGCTAGAGTCCACTTGTCGCCCACTCGTCGTGTGGGAAAACAATGAGTGATGTGTGTGGGTGATTGGTCTCTCCTGCCTTCATCCTTTCCTACTTGTTTTCCTTCGTCATGTGCTGCAACGACCTCAGCCGCTGCTCTAAGACAACCATTGACGGTGCTGTCGGAGTGAGAGTTGAGAGTTGAGCTGTCGAACTCGCGTCAAGCCCTGACTTTTGGATTAGTGATGCACACTTACCGCAATCTTACCTACGGTAGGTTTCCAATGTCGCTTCTCCCAAACAAATGGGATGGAAGGAAAGATGGTGAAGACAATGCAGTGAGTATTAGAGGACGAGATGTAAATATGAAATCTACTAAGCTCGATGGTTGTCCTGCTAGGTGCAAAAATTTGAACGCGCCATCACACAAGCGATGGATCAAGTAGCCAGGTGAGAAAGGTCGAGATGGGGTAGTAGCCGATGGATAATCAGAGGGGAGAAATAAGAAATAGACTGCAGTTGTAAGGTGAAATGAGATGCCGAGTGCTCGTTATGGATGTTTTCGACAACGACCACAGTTTATGAATATGTACCATATCTACAAGATCTAGTATATGCTGCCTCTGGACTCTATGTGCTCATCTATTTATCATCTCGATCCTTACTTAGTCGAATGCTAATATCATCGTCTCCGTTTAAAATACCGACATCTGCCGTTTCCGATATTGATTTTGGATTGGCAGCTGCAAATTAGTGAAAACTCGTGTCAATGACGATAGATTCTATCACGGATTCCTTGTCGTGGAACGAGAACCTTATTGAAACCCTCACCAGGAGGATTGTAGGTGTTATACCCTAGATAGACACATGCTATTAGTGATATAAAATGCATTAATGGCAACGTCCGTGTCAATAATGGTAACGGCGACCGGATTGAAAACAATATTATACCAGATTAAAATAGTATGGATAGTGACGCCCAAAATTTGATCCCAGACGGATTTGACTTCATGGTAACTCATTGAAGATCTTTTCTTTTTTTTTGTACCCAATTTATTTGCTAATAGGAGGACATAGTCCTCAATATTGAAGATTTTGGAGATGATTAAGCCTGTTACTAGAGCATTTACGGTCATGGACATCACAACACCTGCCAGGTTTATCCAATACCCACAGTCAGGCTCTACAACTTTAAATCGGCCTGAGAGAATATACTGCGAGTTGGCACCAGCTACCCAGATAAATAGAGGCAATTAATTGAAATTATCCAGTCAAATAAGATAAGTTGACTGACCTAAGAATACAAATGCTAAGATTGAAGGAACGATCATGGCATGGATATTGCAACCCCACACAGTCCAGCAACGGTAGATCTTGAAGATTTGCATGAATAAAATAAATGATAGGCATAGTAGTTTATACATACTAGGATGGATTGAGCGATGAAATCGCAGCAACCAGTTACTGTGCCTTGAACAACAACGGAATGGAGTTGTTGGATAGCTTGGAATCTGTAAAATAGAAAGCATAAGAAAGATGGATAATATTTTCGATGGAATTGTTACTAACTGGAATCTATGAAAACTGTTATATCAAGCACAACATTGACAACAGATAGAACATAGAGAGCACACAGAGCATACAAAAGAATATTGTTCTTCTTGTCGGTGCCTTTTTTCGATGCATATTGGTCTTGTAAATATATGGCAAATATGCCAGAATAGAGTTCTGAGACAGGTTAATATTATACTTTTTTAGCAGGGGTCGTGAAAGTTGTAGAAAAAAATATCTCACCGTAGAGAAAGCCTTCGAGACATGCCCCAGTGATGTTAAAGTCGTCGAGAATTAACTTCATGACTTCGTGTCTGTTTTAACGACCTATTACATCTCGCCTTATATAAGAGTCTACCATCAATATCAAATGCAGTGACTGAGATAAAACTTGAGGTTCGCAATGAATTGATGATCTTCACAAACTGTCAATGTCAAAATCAGAATCAGATTTCCGGTCAGGTAGGAATGTGTCAGAGTACCGCATCGCCATGTATACTTAGTGAATAATTTGATGCAAAAAGTAGTACGCAACTGTCTTATTTTATGTAACCTGCCAGTAGTCAGTTGTAAGTAGGCATCAGTATATCCCTCGAATTTAAAAGCTACCGTCATTGATCAAGGTTGGATACTCTGGGGATTTACGAAAGATATATGATCAATATATCACCCCTTGTGTGGTGACTACCCTCTCTCCTTTGGATCTGTCAACAGAACGGTGGTCATGGTAGCGACTAAGTATGATATCGATCAATTTACCATCTAACCTTGAATTATTGTCTTTCGAATATTAATAGCGATTTTGATAGCGGTGAAGAAATCTGGAAGAAAATATTTCGTGGACACCTTGATCGGAATTATTGTTAAAGGTTGCATTCATTAGCAAGATAATGTGCACATTTGTGTATTTAGTATCATCATGATTTCGGCGGCGCTATCTCTGATACTTCTCTTGATCATCAACATCATGATATTATCACAAATTGGTCAAAATATGACAACTCGTGGTTGCTTGGTATTACTAATGTTACTAGTGTGTCGGAAGAGTGGGAGAGTGAGTTCAGCCTGAGGTCGAAAGATGTACCATAGCCACTTACTCCTATTTTCTCCTACAACGACCCTTTCTTGAAGTCCTAATTAATCATCAATCACTCGAATACGATTGTTTTTAGCATCTCGAATTGAGTTCTCGACCCGGAAACGCATGGAGGACACGGCTAAGTGATCGAGATCTGTACCAGTATGGGGGTCATAAACGGTGACACAATAGCTATCATGTTTAGTAGATGAAGACGACGAAGAGATGCAATAATAATGCGTCGATGGCGGACGATAAGTTAGCCTTTACGTAGTCTCAGAGTCGTGAAACCCATTATCCATGTAAGCTGGTTGATTTTCTTCCGCATATATGAGTCCAATGTTGCCAACATTGGCAAGAAGCAGAGCCTGCAATAGATTCCTTCTGAGGCTGAGAAATTGGTTCTAACTGTATAGCATATACCTATGCATGAGGCATAACCGCATCTCGTCTCCCTGCATCCCATGAACACCGGGCGGATTATTAAGGAGATCTGATGATGGTGTTTCATGCCCGGGCCTCTGAAATAGAACACAAGACTTCAATGTTCTCAGGAGGCTGTGTACCATGAGGGGATCTTTGACGCACGAATCGTCGAAATCAGTTCGTATGACAGAGTTCAAACTGGCTAAGATTCAATCGATGAGTGATGAATGAGAAAGACACATTCAAATCACCAATACTACTCACATTCCGTCCGCAAATCTTCCGCAACTGTTGATACTACTTCCCCATTTGCAAGTCCTACCCCGGTTGCTATCAATCGTCTTAGTTGTGTAAACGCCGTAGATGTTTAATCTGCGGGTAACACCCATGCATTAGATCAATGAAGTCCGGTTCAATCCGTTAATGTAGTGGTTAAACGATGACGCGGTCATTGCGCGATGAAGGGGACCTGGTAGGCGGCAGGTAACGATGAAACGTTTAAATTTTTAGAATAGACATCATCCAGACCTGCCGCTATCTCTTGCCCTCTTCATAGTGGATGCCGCCTGTGTAGAAGCCGATTAACTCGTTTCTTTGCGATGGGTTCGATGAATGAGGTTCAATTCGGTCATTGATATAGCGACTCGTTTTCTCTTCTCTTTCATCAACTTACCTCTATTCAATAAATTCAAACACCTATGGTAAGTTTGAAATGTCGCTTTCTGATGATTGATACACCGACCAACACTACCATCTACACCTCATCAATATTCGGGGGAAGATGAACGATCCTGAACAGATTTTGCAGACGACGAGATAAGGCTGGTATCAATTGTTGCTTTGAGTTGCGCTATGCTCTAACATCTTTTGATGGCTTCTTACGACTTGGTATATGATAAGGGAGTTTGGAATGAAAGACTTGAGTCAAGAACAGCACAGCAAAAGCTGGCCCTCAGTAAGCTAACATATAGGACCTGAATGAGATGATGGATGTTTTCAACAACGATGAGTCTTTCCCACGCTTGAAGCTTGACGGATCATCTATCTACCATCTCGATATCGTCACCTAGTTGAACGCCAATATCATCGTCACTATTCACAATATCGACATCTCCCGTTTCCGATATTGATTTTGGATTGGCAGCCACAAAGCGCAAACTCCCGACGGTCGATTCTATCATGGATTTCTCGTCGTGGAAAGACAATCAATCCCATGGAGACCCGCACCAGGATGATTGTAGGCGTTATACCCTAGACAGAGCCACGTTATCAGTAAATTTGGTAGCAATGACTAATGTTGTAATCACATTGAGCATTTGGTGGATATCAACGATCAGACTAAAAGCATCTAGGACAGCTTCCCTTGTTTGAACAAGGGTAACCACGAGCCGAACCAATTGGATTGAAAACAATACCATGCCAGATTCAATTAGCGCGAATGTGACAGTCCGAATTTTGCTGCCTCCAGTGGCGCCCAAAGTTTGGTCATCCGCGGCGGATTTGACTTCACGGTACACATTGAAGATTTTGAGGATGATTAAGCCTGTAACCAGAGCATTCACGGTCATGGACATGGCGAGACTTGCCACAGCCAGCCGAACCCCCCAGCCAGGTTCCACAACTTGATCTGAGAGAATGTATATTGAGTTGGCACCCGCTAGCCACATAACTAGAGGTGGCAATAAATTGAAATTACCCAGTCAAATAAGATAGCTTTACTAACCTAATAAGAATACGAATGCTAAGATTGAAGGAATGATCACGACACGGATATTGCAACCCCACACAATCCAGCAACGGTAGATCTTTGAAATTTTGCGTGAATAAAATAAATGAGAGACATAATTGATGCATACTAAGATAGATTGAGCGCAGCCGAATATTGTGTTTTGACTAGAAGCTATGTGGAGGATTACTGCTTTTACATTGCTGTGAAACTGCACAACTGAAAGTGTAAGTTATTGTTACCAACAGACTTGTTACTTACTGCATATATGACAAATGTTACATCACCAACAAAGCTTGCACTGGATAAAACATATAGAACACATAAAAGATATAGGTTTTTATTCGTCTTATTGATGCCTTCTCTCGATGACTGGTGTCGTAAATACACGGCAAATATGCCAGAATACAGTCCTGGGTCAGATTAATATTATACTTAAGTTTAGCAGGTGCCGTGAAGATTGTAGAACAAGTATCTTACCGTAGAGGAGTCCTTCGAGACATACTCCAATGAATTCAAAGTCTCCAGGAGTTAGCTTCATGACTTCGTGTCTGTTTAAATGACCTATTGCACGTTGCTTTATAACTATAAGGGTCTAGCATCAACATCAAATGCAGTGACTGCTAAGATAAAACTTGTGATGAACTGACGATCTTCGCTGTCATAATCAGATTTTCGGTCACGTAGGAATGTGTGCCGCATCGCAATGTATATTTAGTACATAGTTTGAGGCAAAGAATGATACGCAACTGTCTTATTTTATGTAATCTGCCAGTAGTCAGTTGTTCCAAGGAGTAAGTTGGCATCAGTATATCGCTCGAAGTTAAAATAGTGCCGTCGTCAAGGGTTGGATACTCTGGGGCCCGGGACTTACATGCATCTGTCAACAGAATGATGATCATGATAGCGACTATGATATCGATCAATTTACCATCTAACTTGAATCATTGTCTTTCAAATATTAATAGCGATTTTGATGGTGAAGAAATTGAAAAGAAATGGGAAATATTTCGTGGATACCTTAATCGGAACTATTGTTCAAGGTTGAATTTATTGCAGTCCGTTGGCAAGATAATCAAACCCAATACGCACATTGTGTACTTAGTACCATCACGATTTCAGCAGCGCTATCTTTGATTCTTCTCTTTATTGATCATGAACATGATGATACTCAGCTCTGTGAGAGTCGAACGCCCAGCTCCAACTAGAATCACAAAAACGACAGATTCAACCAATTGGACCTAAACCGCTCGTCGAGGCTGTTGGAGAAGTGAAGTCATGCCATACTTGATGAAAGCTTGGATTCGAAGAAAGAGGCCCAATCCAGTTGTTGATATAGCAACTAGATGATAACACGGTTGTTGCATTGGATCTGGTAGATGAAAAGTGAGCTATTGACTCATTCCATTTTGTTTTCGACAACGGTTCACCTCCATACAGTAGATTCGAACAACGACGAACGTATGATAGGTTTGAAATGTCGCTTTTCTGAAGATTAACACGCGATCAACACGACCATCTCGACTCATCAATATTTGGGGGAAAGATGAACGATCCTGAACGGAGTTTGCAGACGGCGAGACAAGATTGTTATCGATTATTGCTTTGAGTTGGATTGATCTTTGCGTACGCTCTAACATCATTTCATGGCCTTTTACGACTTGATATATGATAGGGGAGTGTAAAAAGAACAAAGCGGATGGGAGAGAAGCTGCTGAAGACAATGAAGTAAGTATTCGAAGACGAAATTGAATTAGGAAATATACTAAAGTCGTATGGCTGTCCTGTGTTAGGTGTAAAAACGTGCCGTCACACAAGCAATTGAACGCAGTAAGTTGTTGTATGCGCATCAAGGTGAATTTGACCTGACCTTTTGTGTTCAATCTTTCTGCGCATATGCAGTGCACTATTGTCTTGTAGGTGTGAGTTGAAGGGGTAATTACTAAGAATGGTCTCAGTGTAATTCGGCGATGAGATGAATAGAGGGCCGTGAGTTTATGTTGACGAGGAGATATTAAGTTGAGTACCTTTGGACCTTCGTCGCTGGCAGCCACGCGCTTCTTCGAAACCCTCGTCACATTCATCCACCACAAGACCCGGCTTTCTCTCTCTTTTCGGTCTATCCAGTATAGTGTCCAAGGTCGCGCCTACAATGAATCCTAGTCCCAATGACACGATTTAGAACCTATGATCGATCTGAGTCGTGAATGAGGTTGTTGGTGGTGGCACTGTCTAACAATATCCTCTCGAAAATTGGCCACCCAGTAAGCAGTAAGCAGTGACCAACTACGGAAAGATCAAGGATCGACCTCCAAGGCCTTTATTCGATTACTACTTACGAGGTCTATTCGGAATTAAAGACAGACAGTACTTGAGTCAAGAACGCGAGCTGGCTCTCAGTAAGCTAACCAATGGACCTGAGTGAGATGCGTTTAATGATGGATGTTGTCAACAACGATGAGTCTTTCCCACGACTACTGTAGGCTGCCTTTGGACTCAATATGTGACCATCGATCTACCATCTCGATATCGTCACTTAGTCGAACGCCAACATCATCGTCTCTTTTAACGACACCAACATCTCCAGTTTCTGGTCTCGAATTTGGATTGGCAGTCACAAAGCGCAAACTCCCGACGGTCGATTCTATCATGGATTTCTCGTCGTGGAAAGACAATCCCATGGAGACCCGCACCAGGATGATTGTAGGTGTTATACCCTAGACAGAAGGATGTTATCAGTAAACTAAGAAGTAGCAATAACTAATGTTGTAATCACATTGAGCATTTGGTGGATATAAACGATGATGGAATAAGCGTTTTGGGCAGCGCCACCCTCAACCAGCACAATGTCAACCACGACCCGAGCTAATTGGATAGAAAATAACATCATGCCAGATTCGATTAGTACGAATATGACAGTCCGAAATTTGCTCCCTGGGCCCCCAGTGACCAAAGTTTGATCGTCCGAGGCGGATTTGACTTCACGGTACACACTGAAGATTTTGAAGATGATTAAACCTGTCACCAAAGCATTCACAGTCATGTCCACGACGACACTTGCCACAGCCAGCCAAATCCCCCAGTCAGTTTGTACAACTCGGTCTGAGAGACTGTACTGTGAGCCGACATCGGTTAGCCACATAGCTAGAGGGAATGAATTGAAATTAGCCAGTCAAATCAGTTAGGTTCACTGACCTAAGAATGCAAATGCTAATACTGAAGGTACGATCACGACACGGATATTGCAACCCCACACAATCCAGCAACGGTAGATCTTTAAGTTTGCATGAATAAAGTAAATGATAGGCATAGTAGTTTATACATGCTAGGATGGATTGGGCTATGAAGTTGCAGCAACCAGATACTGTGCCTTGAAGAAAAAATATCTGGCGTAATGCCATTGGATTTCCGTGGAACTGCGCAACAGAAAGCGTCAAAAATCGTTACTGATGGAATTGTTACTAAAATACTAACTTTATAGATGAAAAGTGTTGTAACAAGCACAACGTTAACAGCAGATAGAACATATAGAGCACATAGAGAATAGAAAAGTATATTTTTCGTCTTGCCGGTGCCTGTTTTCGACGCCCAGTGGTCTTGTAAATACACAGCGAATATTCCAGAATAGATCCCTGGTGCAAGTTAATATTATACTTCTTTAGCAGGGGCCGTGAAAATTGTAGAGAAGATATCTTACCATAGAGAAAACCTTCGATACATAATCCAATGAATTCAACGTATGCAGGAGTTCGCTTCATGACCTCGCGTCTGTTTTGATGGTCTATTGCATCTCTGACCTTGCTTTATATAAGAGTCTAGCACCAAATGTCAAATAGAGTGAATGAGATAAAGCTTAAAGTTCGGTATCAGAACCAGAGTTCCGGTCAGGTAAGCGTCTGTGCCGCATCGCCACGTATCCATACCAACTAGTGTGACGGACGCGGGTAAACAGCCTGTATTTAGTATAGCCTGCGAATGTAAAATGCTACCATTATCAAGGTCTGATATTTCTGGGGACGGTATATCTGGTAGTACATAGCTTCCCTCGTCGAAGTCTGTCGGCACTTAGATGATCCATGATAGTGATCACATTGAACAATTTAGGATCTAATCATTACACCCTATACTACTCTGTGTAGATATTTACAATATTAGTAGTGATTTTAATGGTGAAGAGTATGACGGCGAACATTTTGAAGTAATTCATGGATGCCTTCATCGATTATAGCCTGGGCCTGAAGTATGTTTACGATATTAATTACAACCAAACTGATAATCGAAGCGTCAATATCCACCGTTATCTTCTTTCTTCTCCTTCTTGATCATCAAAACCCTCCATCACATCATTCAAAAGGTTTTAGGGATCTTAATTTAGGCAGAACTGGAGAATCGAGACTCGCAAACGCATGGGGAACACCAGTGAACTCCAAGCCGGGAGAATTTGAGAAGCTAAGGGCTAATTATCGATGTGATGAGTGGGAAAGAGACATTCAGAGTATCAATATACTCACTTGGCCTGCCCAAATTTTCACCTGAACCTCTACGTTGCACCACTCAAATATTTTGCTCTACACCTACTTAATCGATGTTCTAGATCCATAATGACGGGCATAAACTGGCTAGAGTCCACTTGTCGTCCACTTGTCGTGTGGGAAAATATTGAGTTAGTTTCGTATACATTGACAACTCGATCTGCTGTAAAGGGTGTAAGTCTTTCCACGCCTGAGTCTTTACGTGTTGTAACAATAAAACTAGAGCATGCCGGAATTGCACAGGGCACAACTATCTTTACCAGCCTTGCTACTCCAATGAGCACCCGTTACTCCAGTGGACTAGGCTGGGGCCATGCTGCTAGTCTGTGGCGCTGGACCGTTCACACGCGTTTACCTACAAGATGTGCTAGTGTTTACAGCTGCCTTGGGACTCTATGTGATCATCTATCTACCATCTATATATCGTCACTTAGTCGAACGCCAACGTCGTCGTCTCGATTCACGATGCCAACATCTCCAGTTTCCGGTATCGAATTTGGATTGGCAGCTACAAAGCGCCCGACGGTCGATTCTATCATGGATTCCTTGTCGTGGAAAGACAATCCCATGCCAGTGGAGACCTGCACCAGGATGATTGTAGGTGTTATACCCTAGATGGACCCATGTTATTAGTAAAATAACAAGTAGCAGTGACTGGTGTTGTAATCACATTGAGCATTTGGTGGATAAAAACGATGATACCATAAGCTTCGACGTCGTTGTAAATGATAACCACGAGCCGAGCCAATTGGATAGAAAATAATATCATGCCAGATTCAATTAGCACGAATATGACACTCCGAATGTTGCTTCCGCCAGTGGCGCCCGAAGTTTGGTCATCCGAGACGGATTTGACTTCACGGTATACATTGAAGATTTTGAAGATGATTAAGCCTGTCACCAGAGCATTCACAGTCATGGACATGGCGATACTTGCCGCATGCAGCCAACCCCCCCAGCTAGGTTGGGCAATTTTGTCTGAGAAAATGTACTGCGAGTTGGCACCCACTAGCCACATAACTAGAGGCAATAAATCAAAATTATTCAGTCAAATAAGATAGCTTGACTGACCTAAGAATACAAATGCTAAGATTGAAGGAAGAATCACGACACGGATATTGCAACCCCAGACAATCCAGCAACGGTAGATCTTTAGGATTTGCATGAATAAAGTAAATGATATGCAATAGTGATTTATACATACTAGGATAGACTGAGCTATGAAATCGGCGCAACCAGCTACTGTGCCAATAAAAGATATGTGGATTATTGCCGTTGGATTCCAGTGAGACTGCACAACTGAAAGTGTTAAAAAAGATGGTTATTGTTACCGACGGAATTATTACTACTGACCGCATATATGAAAAATGCTATATCAAGCACAACGGTAACAACAGACAGGACATACAAAATACACAGAGCATAGAAAAGGAGATTTTTCCTCCTGTCAGTGCCTTTATTTGATGTCCAGTGGTCCTGTAAATACATGGCAAATATGCCGGAATAGACTCCTGGGACAGGTTAATATTATACTTCTTTAGCAGCTGCCGTGAAAGTTGTAGAAAAAAAATCTTACCATAGAGAAAGCCTTCTAGACATAATCCAATAATTTCAAAGTTGGGAACAGCTAGCTTCATGACTTCGTGTCGGTTTTAATGACCTATTGCATCTCTGACCCTTGCTTTATATAAGGGTCTAGCATCAATATCAAAATACACTGACTGAAATGAAACTTGAGGTTCGTGATGATCCTTCCCAACCTGTCGCTGTCATGTTCCTTGTCAGGTATGAATGTGTGCCAGATCGCCATGGATCCTAACTACTGTGAAGGAGATATAATTACGCCGGTAAACAGCCTGTGATCAGTATAGCCTGTGCTTTTCCTTGATCAAGCCCTCATTATCATTCGAAAATTTTCAGGGATCTCAATTTAGGCAGGACTGGAGAGTTGAGACGAACGAATGGGTAAAGATGTTACTTTGAAGAGTATGGATATGGCTACTTACCTTTTTGTTTGTGGGTGAGGTCAGTTCAGTCGAAAGATGTAGAATAGATACTTTCTGCACTAACCAACAATTTATCAAAAGCCTCATCAATCACTCCCTACTGTTATTGCAACACATCGACTGAGTTCCCGACTCCGAACCGCATGGGGGACACGGCTAATCGCCATCAGAAGTACGAAAGATAAGCTAACGGGCTCGTGGTCTTAGAGACGTGAAAACCAGTATACATGTAAGCTGGTTGTTGGTCTTGAAGTGTTTCTTCTAGATGTCACAGGCGTCTTGGCGGCCAAATGTTTCAATATCGCCAAGCAACTCACATTGGCAGGAAGCAATAAATTCTTTTTAAGATCCTTTAAGTTCGGGCTGAGAAATCAATTTCAAATGTAGATCGCATATCTGGACATTTGATGTGCAGAAACGCTCCCATTCTTCACGACCCACATCACCGCTATCCCCCATGAGATCCAACTATCCGTCTCCCTTCCGACCGTCTGTCCAAAAGGTTATCCAAGGCCATGCCTCCGATGAACTCCAGACCTGGATAATTTTAGAGGCTATGGAATCAAGCCGAGTCGCGATGATGAATTTAAAGGTTATTTGCCGCGTTTTGGTGAGTGATTGGATTGCTTGTTGGTGTCAGGGGAGGAAGGTGGCCTGCAGTGCGGGGTGATATCGATAGTGAAAGAATAAAGCGTTCAGTACGATTAGAGTGACTCGAACTATCTTTTCACTTACCCGTACTTTCATAGGTCCCCAACACATCCACCAGTACCATTGAGTGTATGCGCCATCAACCAGCAGTGCTACTGGACCGCTGGGTGGACTATTGAGGAGATTTGATGGTGTTGCATGCTCGGGTTCGAAGGTTATGTTGGTTGGTTGGTTGTTAGTTGCAGCCAAATCAAATGGGCATTGTTGGATGGTGACCAGCGACGGACATTTGATGGTAGGACTGAGGATCGAGATCATGGGCAATGACCGCTTCAACGACTTTGATATTGTTTCATTTTCATGGTAAAGCATAATATGGCGTCCATTCGAAATGAAGCGCAAATGACTATGATTGAATGGAGATGAGAAGTCCAAGCGAAACAAAGGATTGGTCACTTACCATTGACCCTTGTTTAAGAACTCAAAACTTTAATGATTCATTTGATCTCACAGTACACGAGGGGATATCATCTTTGACACACAAATCGTCGAAATAGTTCCATATGACAGAGCCGATACCGAACGGGATGGCTAAATATCGATGGATGAGTAGGAAAGAGGCCTTCAGAGTACCAATATACTCACTGTAGTGTGCCCAAATCTTCATCTGAACCTCTCCGCTGCACCACTCAAGCGCCAAGTTGCTCTATACCCACTCAACTGATGTTCTAGGTCCATAATGACGGGCGCCAACTGGCTAGAGTCCACTTGTCGCCCACTCGTCGTGTGGTAAAACAATGAGTTATGTAGTTTGTTCAGTGAGCATTCAGTGGGCGATTGGCCTCTCCCGCCTTCATCGTCCCCTACTTGTTTTCCTTTGTCATCTGATGCAATGACCTCAATGGCCGCTCTAAGGCGATCGTTGATGGTTCTCTCGGGCTGAAGAACGAAAGGTAAGGCGTCGAACTCGCGTCAAGTCTTGACTGACTTTGGGGATTGGACATGATATAGACTTACCGCGGATCCATTTCTCCATTTACTATGTAGATACGGGCCAACTCGTTTTTTGTGATGGATCCGACGAATGAAGTCCAATTCAATTCGTTGATATAATAACTAGACATTGACGCAGTTGTCGAAGGATGAAGGGGTGCCTTTTTGTCATCAACGCCCTCATCGGCGCCTCTTCCGCCCTAAGTCCCGGTTTTCTCTATTATCCAGAAAATTGTCGAAAGTCACGGCTACAATGAGCGCCAGCCCGACCAATATGATTTAGAACCTATGATCAATCTGAGTCGTGAACGAAGTTGAACAAATATGTGGCCAATTTGCTAGAGGATATCGTTGATCTGTTGTAAAGGCGCGAAGTCTTTCCCACGCTTGACCATGCCAGTGTCTACAGCTGCCTTTGGACTCTATGTGATCACCTGTCTACCATCTAGTCGAATGCCAACATCGCCGTCTCCGTTCACAATATCGACATCTCCCGTTTCCGGTATTGAATTTGGATTGGCAGCCGCAAAGCGCAAACTCCCAGCGGATTCTATGATGGATTCCTTGCCATGGAAAGACAATCCCATTGAGACCCGCACCAAGGTGTGATACCCGATACAGAACCATGTTATGAGTAAGATAAAAGTAACAATAACTGATGTTATAATCACATTGAGCATTCGGTGGGTAGGAACGATGATAGAAAAATAAAATGCAGTGACTGAGATAAAGCTTCAAGTTCGTGATGATCTTAACAAACCGTCGCTCTGATAGTCATAATCCGAGTTTTGATCGGGTAGGAATGTGTACCGCGTCGCCATGTATACATGCTAACTAGTTTGAGGCATTGGATTTGAACGCCCGGTTACAACTCGAATTCGTTGACGTTGTTGGAGGAGTGACGCCCATGCTATACTTGACGAACCTTTGGATGCGATGAAAGAGGCCTAATCCTATTGTTGATATAGTAGCACAGATGACGACACTTTGTTTCGTTGGATCTAGTAGACGAAAGGTGAGTTATTGACTAGTTTTCTTTCTTTCTGACATCAGCTCACATCTATTCAATGGATTTGAACAACGTCGAATCAACGGTAGGTTTGAAGTGTCGCCTTTCAGATGATTAACACCCGATCAACAAACACTGACACTACTGTAAGGAACGGAAATTGTTCAGACGCGTATTTCGCAAGCGTATCCCGTTTTAGCAATACGTCACGCGTGACTTTTCCCATTCCGGAAAAGTGACGCGCACAGGAAAAGGAGCACGGGCAGCAACGGGCTCGCGCGATGGAAATGAAAATGAAGACAGCTAAAAATGAGCTAGCATGCTCTCAAAAATTAATTAAAGAAAAACAATTTTCTTTAAGGATCAATAACGCTAGTAAATTTCATTTTAAAAATTTCCTTCATCCTAGGTATAAAAGTAGCAGAGTTTTATCGTAGAAAGGACAGTGGAACAGCCCACCATTTAGCTAGCCTCGGATCTCTTACATCATTCTCATAAAGAGACTTCAAAAACCTCTTTACCGCATTAATCTCTCAAATATCAAAACGTATTACATTTACAATTTCGCAAGCGCTTAATTGTTATTGTGATTAAATATCTTGTGACTACATTGCTCGCACCATCGGAAATTAATATTTCTGACTAACCCTCACCAAAAAGTACCCGTTTCGAACCCCGGAACGTTTTACCCACTTACACTACCATCTCGAAACCATCAAAATGGGAAGATGAACGATGTTGAATAGATGCTGCAGACGACAAGATAAGCTTGTTGTCCGTTGTTGCTTGAGCTGGACTGACCTTTTCCTACGGTCCTTTTACGACTTGGTATATGACAAGGCAGTGTAAAAAGAATAAGGAAGGTAAGACGCTGAAGACAATGAATTCAGTATTCGAAGAAGAAAAAAGTTGAATATGATATATACTACGCTTGCGGGTGAATTCCTCCGACAACCATCTCCGAAAATAATAATAAGGGAGGGCAGAATGTGTTAGCAAAATGAACAAGGGATACCAGAGAGCCATCAAAAATTCTAATTGCTGAAGTATACCATCGAGTCTCAACCAGATGTAGCGTCGTGGGATCCTCGAAGGTGCAGTTGACGCCATTGGAATCCTCACACGGCTCGAAGATTCTGATACCCATTCGGCCGTCCTGAGCGGCGGAAATAGCAGGAGTATTTCTTCCAGTGCCCACCTATGAACTTATTACCAAGTTTGTTAAAATGTCTAGGTTCGATTTCTCTCACCACAGTGCCATTACTCAAAATCCACTAGAGGCGCGAAAGCTATCAGTAATCAGATCCGGCGGTGTTGCTGTATTAGTTTGGAAGTTACAAAGAGCACCCCATGCCGAGTGCTGTCCTGCTAGGTGCATGTTCGATCTTTCTGCGTATGTAGTGCACAATTGTCTTGCAGGTGTGAGTTGAAAGGGGTAAGAGTGGTCTGAGTGCGATAAGGGAGTTTAGTTGGAATATGGTGCTTGTACCATCCGATTTGTATGGGAAGAGGGGGTGTTTTCAGTGATGAGATGAATAGAGAGTGGTGCCTCGTCACCTTGATCCCCAGAAGACCCGACTCTCCTCTATCTTTAAGATCTATCCCGTAAGTTGTCCAAGGTCGCGCCTGAAATGAATCCCAGGCTTGAAATATACCTATGATTAATCTGAGGGGTGGATGGGGTTGAAAAAAGAAGTTGGTGGTGGTGGCCAATTTGCCAGAGATAAGACATGTGTTCGGAGAGTGCCCACCGCCCAGTGACCAACGACAGGGATTCATTAGTGGGATCAAGGCCCAACTGCTCAGTTATTCAATATTTGACTAGTAAGGAGTCTATTCGAAATGAAAGACTTGACTGACCATGACCTCCAGTAAAGGGGCGACGCACAGTATTGGCTAAGTTTTTCCCACGTTTAACCACAACCATATCTAGACTCTATATGATCATCTATCTAACATCATAACTTAGTCGAACCCAGTATCCTCATTTATACTCACGATACCAACATCTTCCGTGTCTGGTATTGAATTTGGGCTGTAAGCTGCAAAGCGCACTTGATCAACTATACTTGTTAGTTCAACACTTACACACTTCAAAAGTTCAAGTTCACGCAACGATGTCAGTGCCGCCAACGCCACTGCTGGACCCGATGAGAATACCCTCACCATGTAAGTTGTTGTCTCTTTCGATTCCAAGTCATACTGATGCCTTTCACATAGCTCAAGGGTCTCCTCCAGCACGTCGTCTGCCATCCTGTCAACGAGCTTCTCCCGTCGTATGTGTCTGCAGGCCCAAATAACCTCGCATATCACTCGTATTGACCCACTTCGTCTCAATTCCTAGACGACTTCCCTCCATCCATCACTACTTCAGGTCGTATACGCAGAAGCAGATTAACACCTCTCGCTACTCCCACAGTGCTGGAAAATCTAAATTATATATTTTGGCGACACCTTGTATCACCGTTAACCGTTAAAGTTTAACGTTTAACCCTGAAAAGGATTTCACCATTCAAGGACCTGGTCAGGAATATTTCGTTCTGGTTATCCCGCCTTTGTCCCTCAGTACGTTATGGAATATTTTTCTATGACGTCTCATCATATATAATCAGGCGCCCATGCTATGGCGCTCGGCGGAACTCCGCAGCAAGTCCTAGGTAGCT
Organism: Phlegmacium glaucopus; assembly: GCA_015039465.1. Taxonomy (NCBI): domain Eukaryota; kingdom Fungi; phylum Basidiomycota; class Agaricomycetes; order Agaricales; family Cortinariaceae; genus Phlegmacium; species Phlegmacium glaucopus. Next base: position 143,477 of record MU130707.1, read on the forward strand.
GCTGCTGCTGACTTTTCCCTCAGCCCGCATATCTATGGAAGGCTTTGGTGGACGATAATGGGTATAAAAGAACAAAGTGGATGGTAGAGTAGATGCCAAATTGGAACGTGAATTTTGAAAGATATTATCCTCTGCCAGGTCGCGCTATCACAGAAGCGGTGGATCCAAGATTAAATGCAGTAAGTTGGCTGTATACATTTTAATCTGAGTTTGACTGCTTTATGTTCAGTGTACCATCGTTGGCATCGTCTTGCAGGGGATGTGAAGGGAAGACGTTTAGTGTAATAAGAAAATTGATGCACACAACTCATACTCATACAGTCAAAACAAATCGTCAAAGTCGACGCATTTGACAGAGCTTAAAATGTCATCTGTAACGGCGAGTCTTTCTCACGCTTGACCACAGCATATCTACAAGATCTAGTGTATGGACTCTATGGAATCCTATCTACTATCTGGATACTATCGTCACTTAGTCCAATATCATCGTCACTACTCACAACACCAACATCTTCCGTTTTCGGTATTGACTTTGGATTGTTAGCTGCAAAGCGCAAACTCCCAATCGTAGATTCTATCATAGATTCCTTGTCGTGGAACGAGAATCCCATTGAGACCCGCACCACGATGATTGTAGGTGTTATACCCTAGACAGTATGTTATGAGTAAAATAAAAAGTAACAATGACTGATGTTGTACTCACATTGAGCATTTGGTGGATATAAACGATGATGGAAAAACCGTTATCGGCAGTGCCCGTCTGCACAGTGTCAACCACGACTCGAGCCAATTGAATAGAAAATAAAATCATGCCAGATTCAATTAGTATGAATATGACAGTCCGAACTTTGCTCTCCCCAGTGACACGCAAAGCTTGATCGTCCGAGGCGGATTTGACGTCACGGCACATATTGAAGAATTTGAACACGATTAGGCCTGTCACCAGAGCATTCACAATCATGGACATGGCGATACTTGCCACACCTAGCCAAAACCCCCATCCAGGTTGGACAACTTCAACTTGGTCGCCGTTACGGGCTGCTAGCCACATAGCTAGAGGCAATGAATTGAAGTTAGTTAGTCGAAGAAGATAGTTTGACTGACCTAAGAATACAACTGCTGAGATTGAAGGAAGGATTACGACGCGGATATTTTGATCCCATGCGATCCAGCAACGGTATATCTTTAAGATTTGCATGAATAAAATAAATGATAGGCATAGTAGTTTATACATACTAGGATGGATTGGGCTATGAAATCACAGCAGCCGGATACTGCGCCTTGGAGGGAAGATATGCGGAGTAACTTGAATGCCGTTGGACTCCAGGGAGACTGCATAACTGAAAGCATAAAAAAAGGTTGTTATTGTTACTGATGGAATTGTTACTAACTGAATGGATGAAAACTCTTATATCAAGGACAACATTAACAATAGATAGAATATACAGAGCCGAGAGAGCATAGAAAAGGATATTGTTCCTCTTGTCGGTGCATCTTTTGGGATTCCAGTGGTCTTGTAAATATATAACGAAGATGCCGGAATAGAGTCCTGCAACATGTTATGTTATACTTCTTTACTAGCAGGTGCGTGAGAGTCGTAGAAAAAATATCTTACCGAAGAGAAAGCCTTCGAGACATAATCCAACGAAGTCAAAGTATGCAGGAATTAGTTTCATGACTGGTCTGTTTCAATGACCTATTTCATATTGCTTTATATAAGAGTCTGGTATCAATGTCAAATGTAGGTGCCTGATATAATATTATAAAACTTAAGGTTCCGTGATGGACTGTCATAATCAGATTTTCAGTCAGGTAGGAATCATGTTGCCGCATAGCCATGTATATTTAGTAAATAGTTTGAGGCAAAAAATGGTACCCAACTGTGTCTTATTTTATGTAACTTGCCGGTAGTCAGTTGTTCCGAGCAAGTAGGCTGGCATCCGTATATCCCCCGAATTTAAGATACTACTGTCATCAAGGCTGGATTTGGGCTGGATACTCTGAGGACTTACGAGGGGTATGAGGGGGTATGTGGTGTGTGGTTAAACCTGTCAAAAGAAGAATGTCAATATTCTCGTCTTAGCGAAGAATGAGCGTAGATTAGAATCAAGTCTTTGAGTGAGCGTGGGATGTCACAGCGTTACAACGCTTCTTCTTTCGATACTCCCATCGTTCACTCTTAGGTTTCTGGCTCCCTGCCTCGCTCTCGCTTGTTTTTCGCTTTTCTCTACCTCAAACACTTTCTCTTAATAAACACTCCTTAAAAACATCAATCCTAAGCAACCCTTTAATCATTTAATAAATACTTATAAAATCGACATCCTAGGATACTATGGACGAGAGAATAATCCATGACCCTCACCTCGAGGTGATGCCAGACCACGCAGGACCGCATTACAACGTCCTTCGAAATGCCCTCATTCAAAATGGGATGAACGCGGAGCAAGCCATTCAGGCACTTGACGTGTCATGGGTGCAGAATCATGACGAACGGGTCCAGAGGTGGGACCAGCAGGTAATCAATGATGCCAACGCAGTTCAAGAAGCACAGGGACAGCAACAGCATGAGGAACTGCCGGCAGTTCAGGACCCACCAGAACGAGAGGACGACCGGGCAGAACCGGAGAAGAAGAAGCTCAAGATGAAGGATTTCGACGATTCCTCCACCGTTGGCAACTATATTGCTCCGAGGCCAGCTCAGTACGCCTTGAAGAAAATTGAGGACTTTGAATTTGTAGAGTTGTGGTACCTCACACCCGAAGGTTGTTCCGACGCCATGCAGCTTCAACTCACGCAGAACGACGACACCTTTGGACTGGCCAAGATCGACAACATGGTCGCGCTGAAGTCAGTGTCGTCACTCAAGGCTTTGAAAAATGTCATTCCAGACAATGAGCTAAGTTTTCGTCAAATGTCCATGGCTAAGAATGCCTTTATACCGTTAATGACCAAATACCAGTGGTCCGAGAAGGCCATCAACGCCTTCGCTCAGTTCTTCACTCAGTTGGAGCTACACCCCTACCGCCAACGCGACTTCGGCGAGCAGGCACTCATCATTTACCAAGCCCAGGTACGGCACGAATGGCATGACCAGTTGAAGCTCGGATCCGCCTTCAACATCGGTATTATCAATGAAGACTTACTTCAAAGTATCTACAAGGAGATTTTGGATAAGGCCCAACTTTTTTCTCTTAACGAGGTCAGTCACTGTGCCGTCCGTCTCAGGCATTGACCCCTAGCTAACTTTTTTCCCCCCTTTTTCCCTCACCTACCCCGCTTTGCAATGACTTTGTGATATGCATCATGCACCGACCAACTCATGTGCCTTGCACCTTTCAACATGCACCATGCACCATGCACCACGCACCACGCACCGCGCACCATGCATCACACCTTCCCGGGCATCCGGTTGGCATCATACCTAATCTTGCAATATTTCTCAAAATATAAAGCTATGAGTAGCCCGTAGCAGCACGTTTATGCAGGAAACCCGGCAAGACCCGGTGCGAACCCCAAGACGACGCAACTACCGCGAAAAGGAGCAGTTCTCCAGGTCGGCTAGTGGCAGTGGTCGCCCCTATAATCCCTCGCGTTCGCGTTCCCCGTCTCGGCGAGTATCCAATACCCCATCGCGTTGCTTTTCCCCTCCACCATATAACCGCTACCCTCCACCCCAACATTCCCCTTCCAAGAACTTTTCCTTTCCCCAACTCCAGCCATAACTCATTTGTTTCACAGAGTTCATTGACCCTCGCTTTATTGCGATGTATACTCACAGAAGGTACGGTATACTATGACGGAATTCCTACCAATCAAATCAATCTGGATGCATTGAGATCAAATATCACCATCATTCCGCAAACTGTAAGTGGGTGTGATGAGCACTGTCGTTGATTACTGACATAACCTGTCCTCTAAGCCCGAACTTTTAAGTGGTGCGCACTCATCAAAAGCATTTCATCGCTTCTGGCTTATCACGTGGGGTAGGTACACTCCGGCGTAATTTGGATCCGTTCGAGCAACATGACGATGCCACTTTGAATGATTCCTTGCGTGCTGCGGGACTGTTTTCACTTCAAGAAGAACTTGAGGAAGCTCGTCTAAATTTGGACAGCAACATAGCTAGCAGTGGCGGTAATTTATCTGTTGGTCAGCGACAGATCATTGCTTTGGCTCGTGCAATTGTTCGAGGAAGCAAGCTCCTGATTTTAGATGAAGGTGAGTTGCGTTGGTCTTTTGTGAACTCCAACATGTTGGTTGACTCTAGTTTTCTTTTTTTCAAGCAACCTCTGCCATCGGTGTGTTTAACCATTATCATTGCTTCTCTTTGGCCTTTTTATAATGTATGATTTCAGATTACAAGACGGATTCCATCATACAAACTACTTTGCGACACAAAATGAGTTCAGATGTTACTATCATCACCATTGCTCATCGACTGCAGACAATCATGGATGCCGACAGAATAGTATGTCAATGTAACTTTTCTTTTCCGTTTTTACTAAACACCAAGCTCAGATGGTCCTTGATGATGGACGGATTGTGGGTTATCTTCGAAATTGAAACACGGGTTTTCACTGACAGCTTATTTTAGGCTGAATTCGACTGTCCGAAAACTTTACTCCAAAAGACAGACGGTTTCCTAAAGTCTTTAGTAGACGGCAGTGGTGATAAGGATGTGCTATATGACATGGCAGATGGAATAGCCTCAACTTCTCGTGTAAGGTAGTTGCCTTTATCTTGAGATTCAATTGAGAACTGGGTGTCTTCAATTTCATCGTTGTATAATCCCAGGAAAGTGAAATTTTCACAGCCAAAAACCAATCTAGCAATTCGCTCTCTTGTAAACTGTCGATAGACCTTTCTTGTTGCAGCAGAGTCAGTAGCCCGAGCCGAACAAGCCGCCGAGCTGGGTTTGATTTTCAACCCAATGTCAATATTCTCGTCTTAGCGAAGAATGAGCGTAGATTAGAATGAAGTCTTTGAGTGAGCGTGGGATGTCACAGCGTTACAACGCTTCTTCTTTCGATACTCCCATCGTTCACTCTTAGGTTTCTGGCTCTCTGCCTCGCTCTCGCTTGTTTTTCGCTTTTCTCTACCTCGAACACTTTCTCTTAATAAACACTCCTTAAAAACATCAATCCTAAGCAACCCTTTAATCATTTAATAAATACTTATAAAATCAACATCCTAGGATACTATGGACGAGAGAATAATCCATGACCCTCACCTCGAGGTGATGCCAGACCACGCAGGACCGCATTACAACGTCCTTCGAAATGCCCTCATTCAAAATGGGATGAACGCGGAGCAAGCCATTCAGGCACTTGACGTGTCATGGGCGCAGAATCATGACAAATGGGTCCAGAGGTGGGACCAGCAGGTAATCAATGATGCCAACGCAGTTCAAGAAGCACAGGGACAGCAACAGCATGAGGAACTGCCGGCAGTTCAGGACCCACCAGAACGAGAGGACGACCGGGCAGAACCGGAGAAGAAGAAGCTCAAGATGAAGGATTTCGACGATTCCTCCACCGTTGGCAACTATATTGCTCCGAGACCAGCTCAGTACGCCTTGAAGAAAATTGAGGACTTTGAATTTGTAGAGTTGTGGTACCTCACACCCGAAGGTTGTTCCGACGCCATGCAGCTTCAACTCACGCAGAACGACGACACCTTCGGACTGGCCAAGATCGACAACATGGTCGCGCTGAAGTCAGTGTCGTCACTCAAGGCTTCGAAAAATGTCATTCCAGACAATGAGTTAAGTTTTCGTCAAATGTCCATGGCTAAGAACGCCTTTATACTGTTAATGACCAAATACCAGTGGTCCGAGAAGGCCATCAACGCCTTCGCTCAGTTCTTCACTCAGTTGGAGCTACACCCCTACCGCCAACGCGACTTTGGCAAGCAGGCACTCATCATTTACCAAGCCCGGGTATGGTGCGAATGGCACGACCAGTTGAAGCTCGGATCCGCCTTCAACATCGGTATTATCAACGAAGACTTACTTCAAAGTATCTACAAGGAGATTTTGGATAAGGCCCAACTTTTTTCTCTTAACGAGGTCAGTCACTGTGCCGTCCATCTCAGGCAATTGACCCCTAGCTAACTTTATTCCCCCCTTTTTTTTCCCCTCACCTACCCCGCTTTGCAATGACTTTGTGATACGCATCATGCACCGACCAACTCACGTGCCTTGCACCTTTCAAACATGCACCACACACCACGCACCACGCACCATGCATCACACCTTCCCGGGCATCCGGTTGGCATCATACCTAATCTTGCAATATTTCTCAAAATATAAAGCTACGAGTAGCCCGTAGCAGCACATTTATGCAGGAAACCCGGCAAGACCTGGTGCGAACCCCAAGACGACGCAACTACCGCAAAAAGGAGCAGTTCTCCAGGTCGGCTAGTGGCAGTGGTCGTCCTCATAATCCCTCGCGTTCGCGTTCCCCGTCTCGGCGAGTATCCAATACCCCATTGCGTCGCTTTTCCCCTCCACCACATAACCGCTACCCTCCACCCCAACATTCTCCTTCCAAGAACTTTTCCTTTCCATCCAGTGCAGCCCCGCATGGGCCAGCAGTCTGCGCTCTCTGCCTGGCCACAGACCCCCACAATACCAGGAAGTGTCGATCAGAGACCTTCTGGGACGGGTCCAAGGCTAGGTGTCGGAAGAACGAGGAGGGAAGGCTCATTACCCCGGCAGGAACAACCTTGTGCAACAACTGGAATAATCGGCACGGGTGTACTTCCAGCTCACATGAGCAGCATCACAAATGCTCCGGATGCAGTAACAAGGATCACGGCGCTCAGAGGTGTCCTCGAGCTCAGAAAAGACCGAGCGCTAACACCTTATAACGCCGAGGCCTGGGAGACAGCACTGCGCCAATGTAACATACTTGTTAAATATCCAAAGCTACCTTACTGTCTACGAAAAGGGTTCAATGCTGGAATCCAACCCATATACTCTACCTTTGCACCAGCTAATAGCCCCACCCTGCTCCAGCACCCGGAAGCTTATCAGGAAGTGGTCACAAACGAATTCAGACGCGGCCGTTACATTGGCCCTTGCACACGTCAGGAGGTCGAATCGCTCATCAGACCTTTCCAATCATCGCCTCTTTCCTGGGTACCCAAGCCTGGAAAGCCAGGCAAATACCGTGCTGTTCATAACTTCTCATATCCTCATACCCCTACTTCTATTACATCTTCCATTAATTATACTATTGATGCGGATATGTACCCCTGCACATGGGGTACCTTCGCTACTATATGCTTCACTATCTATAATCTCCCTCCCAGATCTCAAGCTTCCATTCACGATGTCACGGAAGCTTATCGGACTATTCCCATTACTCCTAGCCAGTGGCCTGGTCTCGTCGTTAAGTTACTTGGAGATGATGCATTTGGTATTAATATCTGTAATGATTTTGGACTTGCCTCAGCAGGAGGTATTTACGGTGAATTGGGAGATGCAACAACGGATATTTTCCGTGCAAAAGGAGTTGGTCCACTCTCTAAATGGGTGGATGATCATATATTTTTCCGTATTCTGGCTGAGCACGTTAACGAGTACAATGCCAAGCGTCAGCATTGGTGCAACACCATCGCAGAGAACGGAGGACGATTGCAGTCTGGTAGCCACTATTGGTACCAAGGTGAAACTCTCCCTAACGACCTCCCGGCAGAATTCGATGAGGATGCGGCATGCCCTTTTTTAGACTTTTCAAATCTTCCAAATAGATCTCAACCCGATGCTCTGTTCACTTATTGCGATGCGGACATTGACACGATTTCCAGACAGCTCGGCATTCCCTGGGAATCTTCCAAGACCATTCCCTTTTCATCCATCGTACCTTTTCTAGGTTTCGAATGGAATCTGTCAGAACGCACGGTTGCTATCACGGAAGGCAAGAAGTCCAAGTATGGGATGGCCATCAGAGATTGGCTCTTGCGCTCTACCCACACACTAGAAGAGGCTCAACGACTCTATGGGAAACTTTTGCATGCAAGTCTAATTCTGCCGGCCGGTCGCGCTTATCTAACTGGACTCGAGGCACTCGTCGGATCTTTTAGTTCCAACCCTTTTGTTCCACACCACGCACCCCGTCACACTGTTTCAGATCTCACCTGGTGGCTCGACAAGCTCAGCTCTCCAAGTGTCATTCGTCCCATTCCAGGCCCATACCCCATTACGGACAGGAATGCCTTCTCAGATGCCAGCTCAGGTGTGGGCATCGGCATTGTTATTGGCGACAAATGGCGAGCATGGCGTCTCGTCCCAGGCTGGAAAGCAGACGGTAGGGATATCGGATGGGCAGAGGCCATTGGCTTCGAGTTTCTTGCACACACTCTCTGCCAAACCAGCCAACCCGGTGAGTATTTCCGAGTCTTTGGTGACAACCGAGGGGTCGTCGAAGGCTGGTGGAAAGGGAGGAGTAGAAGTTGGGAAATCAACAAAGTATTCCGTCGTATCCACGACCTCACAGATACTTACCAATGCTCTTTTATCACACGCTACATTACCAGCAAGGAAAACCCAGCAGATGCCCCTTCAAGAGGACTCTACCCGGCAACTTCTCATCTCCTCCCAGCAATCGACATTCCGGGCGCTATCCAGCAATTTATCATTGACTTCGACCGTAAAATCCCCTCCTGTGAACCCAACGCTCAACTTTGAAGATTCATCTTTTGTTTTTACGCAAGCTTCTACATTAACTACCAATCGGATTCGCCGGGAAAACGTTCCAGCTCAGGACCATGACTCTCCAAACACCCCAGTTGGCGGACCGCGTCCTTCCAGACCCTCCGCTTATAACCCCCAACTCGCACCTGAGTCTTCTCCTCTTCGCCCCCATTGTTTGGCCCGAGACAGGCTTCGGCTCTGGAGACCGGCACCTTCTGTTTCCAGTCGTCATTCCTCAGCGCCGGAGGAAGACATCAGCCGGATCTTCGATGTGATGTCTAACGCATGGGCTGATTCTACCCGAGAATCGTATAGCGCGGGAGTCCTAGTCTATCATGTCTACTGCGACAAGAAGGGCATACCGGAGGAGCTACGAGCACCCGCGAACCAACCAATCATCACTTCTTTCGTCGCGAGTCTAGCCGGTTATTACTCAGGTGCTACCATTTCTAATTACATCCACGGCATACGAGCTTGGCACATCCTTCACGGATTGGACTGGAAGCTCAACTCCTTGGAAATGGACGCCTTACTCAAAGGAGCGAACCGGCTCACCCCCCCCCTCGTCAAAGAGAAAGAAAAGACTACCTTACACCCCGGAATTCATTTCCAATATTCGCCAGCGTCTAATGCTCGGAGAGCCTTTTGACGCAGCGGTTTTTGCATGCCTAACCACCTGCTTTTACGCAGCAGCCCGGGTTGGAGAGTTTGTCATCCCCCGGCTAGACGCTTTTTCTCCAGCTCACCACATCACAGTTGCTAATCTCAGAGTCGAGTGGAATCCGGAAGGGCTAGAAGTAACAGTCCTACATATTCCTCGTACCAAGGCAGCTCCGCTCGAGGGTGAAGACGTGTGCTGGAGCCGTCACCCAGGACTCACTGACCCCTACGACGCACTAGACAACCACCGACGAATCAACAACCCACCCGAGGGCGCCCACCTTTTCTCGTATTGGCATAATAACCAATTGCGCCCTCTCACCAAATCCGCCTTCGTCAAACGGCTTGCCACTGCAGCTCACCAAGCCGGACTCGAGCCCCTGCAGGGCCATGGTATTCACATTGGCGCTACCCTATTTTACCTACTCCAAGGAGTACCCATGGAGGCTATGAAAGTCATGGGACGATGGAGCAGCGATGCTTTCCTCACTTATCTTAGGAAGCATGCCCAGATTCTCACGCCGTTCATTCAGGCCAACACAGAAGCCCACGAGGCTTTCTTGCAATTCATTATTCCCTCCCAGTCCCTTCTGCAGGGACGGAGGTGACCTATGGTCGGCACACTGTCCGTACCGCCTCAGAACTTTTGCAGTAAGTACTATAGCAGCCCTTCTCCTATTAACTGGGTAAAACAAGACTTACTCGTCGCGTCGTCAGACTCCTATAATGTGGGTTTCGCAGCTCGTCTCTCCCCAGTCTAATTCGGATCACTGCTCAGGTCGGGAAGCGCTTCGCGCTTTCGCCCACCTAGCTTACTGCATCTCGCATCATATATAATGTTTATATTTCGTAGTCTACCAACATGCTTGTATCCCAGGCAATCAACCACAGTTGATTTCATGACCTGCCGCATTGACTAAACAAGAGAATACGCAAAGAATCATGATAACGACACCACCATCATATCGATCAATTTCAGGTACGACCTAATTCAATTGTCAGCGGTTAAGTAGTATCACTGCTGCGCGTATGGCAATAGAACCTGGACAGCGCTATTTTTGATCAGCGAAACCGTTAGCCGACCGCCAGATAGGGTTCTTGGTGACCGGTGTGCCTTTCTTGTTTTGGAGCAATTTTGGTTGGTGCAAAAGGTAAGATTATGGCTTCTTTTTTTGTGAAAGACAAAATATGTTTACAAATGTTTACACAGTGACATTTGGATCAGATTTTAAATAGCTACAAAACAGTCCGACCGCACCAGTGTATGCTAGTATATGTCTGCATATGTAAATTACCGACCCCCAATGCTACTCTTGACATTTCAAACGTCGATAGTTATTTCGATGCTGAATAAAGTGATGTAAAATAAGTATATTCACAGTTAAACCAGTCGCTTTCGAGGCCGGTTTTGAATGCGGTTGAGTTTTCAGTATGCGAACAAAACCTCGTTACACTGAGCCTTCGGCTTCCACGGCATTGGTCGGCGGAGCTTTAATTTACAACCCACGCGATCAAATTACCATTCTGTCACACTTTATGCAACGATGCCACTGCTGGTATGTTCACCACATAAGTTGTGGTCTTTGTCTTTTGCTTAGACAATATCTATGTATGTTTTGTGATGAACAATTAGGTGGAATTGTAGTAAGTTATAAAAGTAGCTTGTAACGATGTAGTAGTAATATGTGGGCAAAAGCCAGCATGGCTTTTTGGCCGGACAGGAGCCCCTGATCTTACAAATAAAAAGGAACTGAGATTAACTGCGATTCCCAAGTATTAGGAGTCCTGCGACGCGTTGAGTAAATCTCGGGTGGCACTTTATTAGGAGCAGACATACCTTGTAACTAGCGTTGAATGGGAGGCATGGTTATTCTGGTGAACTCATCATGCTGTAGCGGGTGAGCCTGCATGTAAGGCGCTAGTATTTGTGTGTGCTTTCTGAGGTAAGCAAGGAAAGCATCGCTGGCCCAGCTGCCTTTGACTTTCATGACGTCGAAAGGTGTACCACGCAGGAGAAACTCCAGTGTGGAGCCTATCCTTATGCCATGCCCTTGTCAGGGTCTAAACCGGCTGCTTTGGCAGCAGTCGCTAGCATCTTAATGAACTTGGATTTTGTGAGTGGTTTGTGGGTATCCCCGGCACGGTGATAAGTACTCAGTGATATACGCATGAAATAGTGTAATTTAAGAAAACCACACTAAATACACCACTGCAAATGACGCGGTATGGGTTTCCTAGGTAGTATAACTGTTGAGAGTTGAGGCCACCGTGACCAAAATAAGAAAGGCCACCTTGAACAAAGCGGAGTGGACGACGTGCCACAGAGCGGCCACACCCATTGTGCCGTCCTCATATAAATACATTATATCTACATAGACGTACCTCAGTCGTTGTATCAAGTGACTGAGGTATGAGGTCTCATTCTATTCTTCATTTACTTAAACTTACTGTACCTAGTATCACATTATTATCTAGGTACAGTGGACTAAATATATAGTCGTTGTATCAAGTGACTGAGTATCACGTTATTATCTAGTGTCTAGGGTATAAGATTTTAACAATAACCGTTCCATTTTATGTCTTTGGTTTATTTCCCAATATATTTCACTTTATAGTTGTGACAACTCAAATAGAATTTCGAAGACTAACTTTGATAGTAGTGCAACTAATACACTTTTCAAACTAAATGTGCAACCAATGCACCAATGCAAATAACTCCAATAGATTTCAAAGACTGACTTTGAAGGTAGTACAACCAATGTACAATATTAAACAATTCCAAACTTAGATCTGATGTTCTTTTTATTTTCTTAACTCTCTGATACAAAGTATGAGAGGGGAAGAAAGAAACAATCCGATGATATTCTTACAAGTTTTCGTACGCTACATATACATATTTTAAACAATAAAACCGCTAGGTAATTGTATTTTATTTATAGTTTGGCTTTTGGACCTCTTCGCAACGGGTCTAGACCTTTGTTTATTGTGTTTATTGTGTTTATTGTTATCCAGTCACTTATTAGTAACCGCGCCGTAAATATCCGTTCTCGGCCTTTAATTAATGAAGAACCAGGTGTCTGGCTCTCTCTTTGATTATGTAACCTTGTAACACAACATTTGACGCGCGCTTAGCACATTTGTGACTTCTTGTAACACTCTGTGACAAACTCCCGAGTTTTCGTCCGGATAAAGTCTTTCATGCAATAGATAGCTATCCCTCGTAGTATAGACTTAGTAATTACATAAAATTGCAATATATTCCTTCAGGTTATCATGGATATTTATGGTTTTAACCTGGAAGTTCTGGATGTTGGACAGTATGAAAATTAGGTGAATTTACACCATAATTATCTCCAGCCCTAGGATATGAACATATTCATTGCAAATTCTGTTTAATCAACTGGCGTAGTCACCACCAATGACCCTCACTGTGCCAGATTACATTCATAGTTTAGTTTTTAAATTAGGGATATTTTGGAAAATTAAGTATATCCATGCATATACATAATTACACCGTATCAACAGTAAGTGAAGAGATGGAAGTTTTGAGGGGGGGCATTGGTTGTGAGGTGATGTCCAAGCGCGGCTTCGGGGTCTGTGCCCCCATGTTGCCTCAACCACAAGACCTCTTCTCCGAGGATGGGTTCTGCTTTTGTTACAGGGAGGGCAAACACGGTCAAAGTCAAGCTGTTTCTGTCAGACTCAATTCGGACGCTAGATGGTGTCACATGCTTTCTGGAATGGAAGTCCTTGAGGGTGCTTACTGTGAACTCCCCGACACAGGCTGCTGTGTAAAAGGTGGTGGTTAGACAGGCAAAAACAGCTGCATGGAGAGGTTGGCTGAGATTGAGGTTGTCCTTGATGCTGAGCATGAAGTCGATGGTGTATGGCTGCCTCTTCTTTCTCTTAGAAGAGGCCGGGGAGGATTTATCTGCTGACTTTAGCAGGGCTTTGATCTCAGCAAGGTTCATTCTCCAGGGAATGCCATGGAGCAAATGCCAAGCCCTAATGCCAAAGACATAGTTGCTGATGGCAGAGCCAGAGTATATGCCGCTTAAGGTAGAAATGAAAGAGGTGATGAGAATGGGGATAGCTGGAGCCCGTTGCTCTTCGGCGATCATCTTTTTGTTGCAATAGATGTGAAAAATGAGGAGTCCAGAGCTGTACGTTTCCCGCGTTGCATCTGCCCAGGCTCCTGCAATGGTTTCTTGTATTCTGTCCAGATCAGCTGGACCGAGGTTGGTTGGGTTTCCTTCAAGGTCTAAAGTATTTTGTGGGGCCAACAGGAGCCAGAGCCTTAAGCAGTCTCTTGCTAGGACATGGGGTCGTCGAGGAGAGGTCAAAGGAGTGAGGGCTTTGGGGTAAGTGGAGGGTCTGATTGTCAGATGAGAGACGCGCGACGAAGTAGGTTGATGGTGGATCATGAATGGATCAAGGGAAAGTGAGACAGTTGATCTAAGCAAGCTGTCCTTTGTTAGTTGTTACATTCCGTTATACGTTACTCCGGTCCGGCTCCGTCGGAGCTGTTTCCGGTAGTCCGTACTCCATACAGTGCCTTCCCTTATATCCCGAACTACTCTTCCTATGTTCAACTCCGAGACTTCTCCGTGTCATTCCGGTTCCTCCGTCCATACTCCAAACCCGTTATCACTTCTTCGCCACTACCACTATTCTTTGTCATCATCTTTCCCATCATCAGTCAGCACACCAGCCATGGATTATTCACCCAAGAATGCAGGACCTTTTCCGGGAGCAGAACGCAGCACTTATATTTATATTCTATATTTCGGTTGCAATTCCTTTTATATTTAAAGTAATCAAACTTGTATGTTTTCCCTTAGTTCGAATATCAACTTTGTTTCCTCCTCTTGTTCGTCCTCTAAAGTCACTGAGGTCTTCCGTCTTATTACTTCTTCTTCCGTTCCGAAATCAGGACATCTTAGGAGCTGGGCGGCACAGCACACACGCTGAGGCCAATGTCCTTTCCGCTTACTGTTCCGGTTCCGTTCTGTCCGTTCCGGAGTAACTCTGACGTGACTTCCTTGTTTTAAACTTAACATTAGTAAAGGAAGGGTCAAGCTTGGGGCGTGGGATGGGGGCGAGTCCTTGCCGTATAAGGTGGAGCTCAGTAGGGAGGAGAGGTGCCTGGAAGTCAATGACAAAGGTGGAGAGGGAGACGGGTATGTCAATGGGTGGGAGGAGGAATGAGAAAGAGTTGTACTTTCCTCTGGAGGGCCCATCAGCCGGGTTTTCTTTGCTGGGAACATAGCGAGTGTGAAAGGTAAGGCTACCCTCTTCTGCGATGTCATGGACGTCCCTAAAGACAAGGTTTGTGAGCCAGTTACGACTGCGGCCAACCCACCAGCCCTCAACAACACCGCGGTTGTCACCATAGAGTTTGTAATGCGAGCCAGGTTTGGGTTGAGTGTCACAGAGAGTGATGCAGAGGAATAGGAAGCCAACAGCTTCTGCCCATCCGATGTCGCAACCGTTGGTCTTCCAGCCTGGTAAGAGCCTCCAGGCTCGCCACTTATGCCCGATTGTGATGCCAATACCAACTTCCAAGCTAGCATCTGAATAAGCGAGGAGGTTGATGATGGGTCGGAAGAGGTGGGGGTATCCGAGCCTGACTTTCCACCACTGTAAATATTTTCGAGAATGTTTTGGTGGGGTACGTGGCATGAAAGGACTGTGGTGGAATAAGCCCATGAAGGTCTCGAGGGAGGTGAGGTATGCGCGTCGAGTTTTCCGTAGAGTTTTTGCATGTCTTCCAAGTCATGTACGGTCATCTCTTCCCAAAGAGAGATCGCGTCCAGGTATTTCTGTTTCTTCTGTGATGAAATGGAGACTTCTCAAAGAGGGAGGTTCCAGAGGAAACCAATGAACGGGACTTCATCTTGGAATGGGATATCTTTCAAAAGTTCCCAGGGAATGCCAAGTTCGCTAGAGATTGCATCAATGTCTGCGATGTTGTAGGTGAATTGAGCATCTTCGTCTGACCTGGGTGAATTCTGGGAAAGGTCTTTGAGAGGTTGTGACGCATCCTCATCAAATTCCTCAGATTTACCGTTTGGCATGGTTTCTCCTCTGAACCAGAGGTGACCTCCATCATGTAGCTCACCTCTATTGTGGCTGATGCTGCGAGCCCAGTCCTTGCAACTTTGATTATAATCAGCAAGGAATTTTTTGAGCATGCGAACGAAAAAGTGGTCATTGACCCACTTTGAGAGGGGTCCAATTCCAGTTGAACGTATGATTTGAGCTCCAGCGTCACCGATCTGGCCATAACAGCCCGGACCAGAGGCAAGCCCGAAACAATCTCTGGTGTCGATGCCAAAACTATCTTCACCTTGAAGCTGAACAACAATACCTGGCCATTGAGAAGGCCTGATTGGAATTGTCCTGTAGGCTTCTTTGACGTCGCATACCACAGCCTGAGAGCCGGGAGGGAGACGAAAGAGTAGCAAGGAGATGACTGCAAACATGCCCCATGTGCAGGGGTAGAGGTTAGAGTCAATGGCGCTGTTGATGGAGCGTGTGGTTTTGGAGAGATTGTGAGGGAAAGAAAGGTTCTGTATGAGATGAAGCTTTGCGGGGTTATGTGGCTTTGGAATAAGGTTGAGTGGGGATGTCTGGAAAGGGCCGAGGAGCAACTCGACCTCAGCTCTAGAAGCTGGGCTGATATAATGGTCCTTATCAAATTCAATTTGTATGATTTCTTCGAAATGACTGCTGAATTGGGCATTTGCAGGCCGATTGGGTGGAATGAAAGTATTAATAATAGGAGGTATGCCTGCATCAAAACCAAAATGAATGTCATGTGGTATATTCAGATATTTTGATGCAATCCTGGCTTTTTGTAAGTATTTCGCCCAAGCAACGGGGTTGTAAGGAGATCCTGAATTAATGTGTTTGCGATTGAGAGCATCTTTGAGCTCCATGAGTCGTCTTTCCACAACCTGAGCGCTCGTGTTTGGAGTTGTGAGCAGTAGAGGAACATCTGTTTGGTCTTTGCCAGTCTGAGCAAATGATGGTGCCTGCTGGGTTGACGAGCCTTCCACTGTCGTTTTTTCGGCAGTGGGCAGGGGAACCATCCCAGAGCTTGTCTGAGTTGCAAGCATAGACATTGTGTGCATGACAACCGAGCAGATGGTGCAGGCTGACAAGGCTGATGTTGAGGCTGCACCCTGCTGAAAAGACTGGTTGGTGGTGTGTCGTCTCGCAATAGCAGGTGCTGACTGCACTTGAGGAAGTGGTGATTTAGAGCGTTTCTGAGGTCTGCGGTTGGACAACTGGCTGGGTAGTGCCAGCTCAGGAGATCTTGAAGGGGATCAACCCCTTTTGGCACCCCTACGAGGCGAGTCTAACGAGGATTTTGCTAAGTGTTCCTCAAGACTATAGGTATGAAGGTAGGGTGGGAGCAATAAGATGATGCAATGAAATGTAGAATATGCAGGGTAACCGGAATGTTATACAACTAATGATAATAAACCTCAGTGATGTTCAAGCACTGAGAGATATATTATAAGATATATACCTAATGATAATAACTAAAAGAAAGTAAGTAATAGTTATGATATAACGAATGAATGACTTACACCTCAGTGATGTTCAAGCACTGAGGTGTCACATAGACAACAACGGAAAATAAGTAAAGAGTATTACGTAATAATGTGTAAGTAAACAAATAATAAGTTCAACACTCCCCCTCGAGACGGATATGGAGTTACTGAAGTCCAAGTAGTTCTCGAAATTTGACGAACTTGTTGTAAGCGAGTGACTTTGTAAATATATCAGCTATCATATCTGATGTGGGGCAGTATTTGAGTGTGATGTGACTGGAAGAAATAGTTTGTCAAATAAAATGAAAGTGTACGTCGATATGTTTAGTGCAACCATGAAAAGTAGAGTCCTTGGATAAACGAATGGCGCCTTGATTGTCGCAAAAGAGCGTAGTGGGTAAACTAAAAGAAAATATATTAGAAAATTCGGAAAGTAACTTATGTATCCACAAAATATCCTTCGAAGAATGAGTGAGTGCCACGTATTCAGCTTCGGTGCTGGATAACGTGACAATTGGTTGTTTCTTACAACTCCACAAAACAATTCCATTGCCAATAAAATAGATGAAACCGGAAATCAAATGTCGATGTAGGTGGGAAGCCCAATCGGCGTCGGAATAACCAGATATTAAGCAGTGAGGACCTCCAAGTACGAGTTGGAGGTGTTTCGTACCAGATAAATACCTAAAAACACGAGTAACAGCCTTTAAATGGGTTGTATGTGGTGTTTCAAGGTATTGAGACAACATTGATATGGCGAACGTGATATTGGGTTGTGTCATGACTGTTACATACATGAGTGAACTGATCATTTCTCAATACTTGGTTTTCTTGTAAGGCGTTAATAAAGTCGGCGAAACTGCAGGAGAGTCCGGGGTGAGGTCAATACCAGGTTCTAAGGGTGTGACAGCGGTTCGCAAGTCCTCGAGACCAAAACGAGTGAGTATCTGTTCAATGTAAGAGAGCTGGGAGAATGAGATGGTGTGGTTTTTTAAATCGCGAGTTATCTTCACTCCTAATAACCAGTTGATTGGTCCAAGATCCGATAGTTCGAAACGTTCACGTAGTTGTTGTTTGACGAGTTTAATAGACTCATCGGAATCTGCGATGATAGTAAAATTGTCGGTTGCAGCAGCAACAATGGTGTACTTATTGTTATTATATTTATAAAAGACGGCTTCATCAGCCACAGAGACGGTATAACCAAGACTCGTAAAGGTATTGACAACTTCGAGATACCAGCTGGGAGCGCCTTGTTTGGTTCCATAGAGTGGTCGACGGAGTTTGCACACTACCTTTTTCGCTTTCTCAAGTTTACGAGGTAATTGGCAAAAATGGTAGTAAAGAGGGGGTAGTTGCATGTAAATGACTTCGTCGTCCTTTAGGTATGAATTGAGATAAGCATTTTTGACGTCGACTTGATGAATGGAAGTGCCCTTTTGGGCACCAAAAGACAATAAGATCCTTAAAGTAGCCAGACGGACTGTGGGAGCAAAAGTCTCAGTATAGTCGACTCCAAACTCCTGTTTGTAGCCCTTAGCGACCAATCTGGCTTTATAACGAGAGATATTCCCATCGGCATCCCGTTTACGGCGGAATACATAACGACTGGGTATCACATTGATACCATGAGGTGCGTCGATGAGGTCCCAAGTATGTAAGTTTTCGATCTGGGAAAGTTCTGTCTCAATCGCTTCTAACCATTCTTTCTTCTCACTTCCATCCAATGCTGCTTTTAGGTCTGGCTCGTCTTCACTATTGGCTACCGCAGCGTATAACTCAGTTTTAAACCATTTGTCTTCATTGATATCTATCTCAACTCCCCCTGATTTTAAAGATCCATCTTCATCAACTACGAATACGCTTTCTCCAACTTGTAAAGTGAGTGCATCTCATTGTGATGTAGCTTTTCGAGTTCGTTTTCCGCGACTGTATACATTGGTATCAACCGGTTCGAATCCTCTGAGTGAGTTCTGTCTTATACGTTGGTGCGGAGCTTGTACTGACTCGTTTAATGGTAGATTTGGTGTTTGGAGGTTGATGTTATCAATATCCGGTTCATTTTCATTTTCAACACTCGAAATTTGAGGTTGAATGTTTCTTTCTGGTATTTCAGGTGGGTCTGTTGCGATTTCGGAGATTTTAGGGATGTTTAAGGGATTATTAGGGGCTTCAGGAGCGTCTGAATTGAACGATATGTCCCACTCCCCCTCAATTTGAGCTTCGGTAGGTCGTAAAACTTCTTTGTTGAAATATATGTCCCTTTCAATTGACACTTTCCTCTTTTCAGGCCAATATATTTGATATCCCTTAGATTCATCATCGAAACCGACAAAGTTCCCTTTTTTGACTTTAGAGTCGAGTTTGGAAGCATTAAGCTTCTTTACCTAAGCTGTTGTCCCCCATTCATGTAAGTGAGAAAGATCGGGTCTTTTTCCGGTTCCTTTTTCATAAGGGGTTTTATTGTCATTAATGGATCTTGTAGGTACGCAATTTCGGATCCATACGCTGTGCAATACAGCTTCTGCCCACAAATTTTTCGGAAGACCAGAAGCGGCTAGCATAGCGAGTGCACATTCGACATGGGTTCAGTTAGCACGTTCAGCCGATCCGTTTGACGATGGAGAGTCATGAACGGTAAGATGACGTGTTGTTCCTTTGTTTTCGAGGTGTTCATTGAATACTTTGCTAGTGAACTCGCCACCTCGATCAGATCCGAAGATCTTTATAGTTTTGCCTTGTTGGTTCTTAACCCAAGCTTCGTATTTCTTGTAGTTTTCGAACCCTTCGGATTTGAGTCGACAGAAGTATACTCGTTCTTCATGACTCCAGAGGTCTTGATACAATTGATAGTATCGATTTCAGCCAAGCGATTCGGTTGGTGCTGGACCCCAGGTATCAGCTACTACTTTGTCACCGTAGTTCTGATATTTTGTTTCACTTCTTTTAGGAAATGGTTTCCGGGTTGCTTTCGCCTTTACACAGGGTTCACAAAATTCGGGTTTAGATGTGATATTGAGATTGATTCTGGTAACCAGGCTGTCTTTCACCATTTTGCGTAAGTCATCGTGATTTACGTGCCCCATCTTCCTATGTAGTTCACTGATAGACATTGGTTTTAATGTAGCATTGGCGGTAGGTGATTTAATCGATCTTGGCAGTTGGCTTACGCAGTATAACCCTCGTATAAGTGGAATTTGGGCGATAGCTTTGCCTCTTGGGCTTTGGATTACGCATTTACCGGCTTTGATATACAGTGTATAGCCAGCGCGGTCCAGTATCCCAACGGATATAAGTGTAAACGCCAACATCGGTGAGTAATACATGTTCCTGAGTGTAACTGGGGTAGATTTTTCATCTCCGTTTGGTAGTTCCAACTGGATGTCCCCTTTTCCTAAGGCTTTAAAGATGCATCCATCGGCAGCTTTAACCGGTTCTGGATTAATTTCCCGATAATTTAGAAATTTTGATTTTTCTGGGGAAAAATGATTACTGGCTCCGGTATCCAGTATCAATCCGTTCGATTGCGATGCAGCAAGAGCTTCATGTTGGAAATCGGACGTGCAAACAAGAGCAGAGGTGTTGTCAAGGAGACTGTAAGTGAGCATTGCATAGTTATCGGGTTCGTCATCGACATCATCCGATTTTTCGTTGACTACGTTTGCAGATTTTCCTTTTTGCAACTTCTTCCTCTTCTCTTTCCACCAGTCTGGAGCCTCATGCTCCTTTCCACCTCCTCTTTCCCAACAGTTTTTGTCTGTATGCCCTTTCCTTCCACAGTTTTTATTGGAGCATCGTATATCATCTTTTTGGGATTTTTCTTTCTTTTTCGGATTCCAACCTCGAGCTTTAGCAGTAGCGGCTATCATAGCCTCATTGGATTGATTTATGCTTTGTTCGAGGGCTACCGAGTTGGCCTCTTCATTGAGGTGCCAAATAAGGCTCGTACTCGACAATTTCTTTCCAGATTCGTGTGCAGTTGCGCTTAACGTTGTGATTAGGGACCGGAAACTTGGTACCAAGGATAACGATGTTCG
Source organism: Phlegmacium glaucopus (assembly GCA_015039465.1). Lineage (NCBI taxonomy): Eukaryota > Fungi > Basidiomycota > Agaricomycetes > Agaricales > Cortinariaceae > Phlegmacium > Phlegmacium glaucopus. Next base: position 164,434 of record MU130707.1, read on the forward strand.
AATATAGGCTACGAATGATTCATCCGATATCGAACAGTTCATTTCGGCTAGTCTTTCCTTGATTTCGATCCTCGTTAGGTGTTCTCGCATACTGTTGCCTTCGGCATAGCGACTCGTTTGGAGTTGAGTCAAAAGGTTTGTCTCATACATGGTGCCTTTGTCTGTGTGAATTGATGCAATCTTTTTCCATACAGCCACGGCGTCTATTTCATTCTTTACTTGAATGAAGGTGGAGTTATCAATTGTCCTATAGATTATTTCGCGGACTGATGCTTGTTTTTGATCGTATTCATCCTGCTCGACTTCGTGTTTTTCGAGTTCTTCCTCATTCAGTGGTGCTAACAAGCCTGGAAAGTAATGTTCCCCTACTCGTTCCACTAGTTGTATCGGTTTTCGCACCGTTCCTGTGACATGTCTCCTCAGGCCTTTCGAGGTAAGATAATTCATTACTCGTTCAGCGTATGTCGTCCAATTTGAGCCATTTGATTGTAGCTTTGGAATTGTTAGACCTTGGCTGGAGGCCGGGTTCACGTCAGAGGTGTCTTCGGGGCCCATAACCTGTAGAATATGCAGGGTAACCGGAATGTTATACAACTAATGATAATAACTAAAAGAAAGTAAGTAATAGTTATGATATAACGAATGAATGACTTACACCTCAGTGATGTTCAAGCACTGAGGTGTCACATAGACAACAACGGAAAATAAGTAAAGAGTATTACGTAATAATGTGTAAGTAAACAAATAATAAGTTCAACATGAAATTCAAGTAGTAAGTACATAGAGATAGGCAAGACGAGCACATGGATATATGAGGTATCGGATATACAAGTGGCAATGCATATGAGGGAGCAGCCGATGACAGAGGCGTAAGGTAACAGCGTACAGAATACACATATATGTACATGTTAGGTGTGATGAATATGATGCGTGATGCAATGGATGCAAAGAATGAAGCAGGAAGATGCAAGGAAGCAAATGGTGATGCAGGGGAAGCAAGTCCCAAATGTGTGAGGAAGATGCATCATTGAAGTGATGTCAGTATGAGGGAAGCAATCATATTGGAAAAAAGAGAATCAGTAACAAGTGGAGAAGATAAAAGGGGAAAGACGAGTCTACGCACCGCATAACAGCCTGAGCCTGATGTGAGTTCAAGAGTGAGGTATGAAGGGCATCTATATGAATGTTGTTGATGATGCTGATATCAAAGGCTTCTGTGTCATCAGTGGCTTTGAGTGTCTCATGCCACTCTCAGCAGACTTGGGCTTGGTATATGATTAAAATGGCATCTCCATCTATCTGCTGCCTAAGACAATGCCCATCAAGCTGGAGAAAAAAGGTTGCTAAACAGACAATGTGTTGATCTGGCCAACCTTCTTTGCTCATGTGATGGAGCATGTTATTCTTGGCCATCGTCATTTGGCGCCAGGAAAGGTCTTTGTCTCAGATGACTTTGGAGGAAGGCCTGAGCGCGACTGTGGGCTTGAGAAGGAGTCGGTCATCGGAGGAAGTGAGGGAAAAGGTGTCTTTGGCCACAGTGTGATTGTGCTTCGCAGCCTCTGCGCATCCTTCGACAGAAAAATAGTGTAGCTTGACATATTCAAAATATCGGAGCTTGTTCAAGGCATAGCTGGAGGGTCTTGGAATAACGACATTGCCTACTGTTTTGTTTGCAGTGATATTCTTCAATTTTGGTTTCTTCTTCTCTTTCTCGCGACGGTCAGTCTCTTCTTGTTGCGTCTTTTCAAGTACTGCTGCTAGTTCTTCCTCTTCTTGTACCCGTTGTGCTTCTAACTCAATTTCTTGGTCTGCTTCCAGTTGTCGCTGCCAGTCTACTTTCTTAGCGTTGTTTAAATGCGTCCAAGCAGCTTTCAAATCAGCAATTATAACGTTGACAGTACGTTCTAGGGTTGCCAGAGGGGTGCATGTTTTGCGGAATTCCTGTGAGTCGAAATTGGGCGGTTCTGCAGTGTTCGGGTCTTGAGTGATACGTGGCATGTTGTTTCAATTAAAGGATTTTAATGAAAGGATTTTAAATTAAAGGAAAAGAGTGAAAGGCAGCTCTGAATAGCTTAGGGCAACGAGACGATGACAGTCAAGTGTGAGAATGGATCTCACCTAGAGTGTCATTGCTTATTCAAAGACCGCACCCTAGCCCTTCATTCATACCTTATTATGTGATAGGCTATCATCTCTTCCACTTCCAAATTATTTTCTCAAATGATCGCATAGCTCAAGTACATTGTCTGCCACGCCATCAACGAGCTTCTCCCATACATGCCTACAGGCACAAATAACCTTGCATCCCACTTGTATTGACCCAACACCTCGTCACACTTCCTAGACGACTTCCTCCAATTTATTACTACCTCAGCTCATATATCCAGAAGCAGATTAAACACCTTCGCCAACGTGTAAGTAGCACATACCATCCTCAGAATAATGGCCATGGCATCTCACACACCCCATTCTACAGTCACGTCCGGTGCTACCTTGAGTTGATTGGAAATTGCCTACACTTCTCGCTACTTGCACCACAGTGGAAAATCTAAAATATGCACTGTGGCAACACTCCCAAGCACCTTGCATCGCACAAGTGGCGGGTCTAAGATCCAAAGTAGTAAGTTGGTGCATACGTGTTAATCTGAGCTTGACTGACTTTGTTTTCTTTGTATATTAGTGCGCCTCCCTTGGTATCATCTTGTAGATGTAAGTTGAAGAGGAAGTAATGATGTGAAGGGCACGGCATTTAGTGTGGTAAGAGAATTGATTGACACAAGTCTTACAGTCAAAAATGACTTGCCAAACACGATGCGTATGACAGAGCTCTAAATGTCTAAGTGAGAAAGACCCATTCGCAACAGTGAGTCTTTCCCATCCTTGGCCACCATTCAGCTGTAGTAATAAGAGTGTTTATGTATTTACGTGTCTACAGGATCTAAGGTATGTTGCTGCCTTTGGACTATAGGATCCTGTCTACCATCTAGATATTGTCGCTTGGTCGAACGACAGTGCCATCATCTCTATTCACAATACCAACACCTTCTGTTTCCGGTATTGAATGTGGATTGTTAGCTGCAAAGCGCAAACTCCCAATGGTAGATTCTATCATAGATTCCTTGTCGTGGAATGAGAATCCCATTGAGACTCACACCAGGATGATTGTAGGTGTTATACCCTAGACAGAAGCATGTTATCAGTAATATAAGAAGTAGCAGTAACTGATGCTGTAATCACATTGAAGACTCGGAATGTGGATGTGGTTCCTTAATATTAGTAATGTTATTCTAGTGCATTGGAAATGTGGGGTGAGTTCAGCGTGAAGTCAAAGTTGTATTATAAACACTTACTCCTATTTTCTGGTACAACAACCGCCCTAATATTCACCAATCACTCCAACATTATCACTTCAGCCCATCAAATTGAGTTCCCAACTCCGAAATGGATGAAGGACACGGCTAATCGCCATCAAGAGTACGTAGCCTGGGTCATGAAGGGGTGATACCATCCAATTTTTGACCACCTCACTGTAATTATGTAAATGTTCCTTGATAGAAAACAGATACTTTTGTGGTGAGGGTTAGTCGGAAAATCAATTTCCGAGGGTGCGAGTGCTTATGTCACGAGAAGTAATGTGTTCAATTTTTTAGAGAAGTAAATGTAGTAAAGAGACTTGTCGAAAATCTCTTTTTGAGAATGGGTTTAATTATGAAGCTAGCTGGTAGGATGGGACTTTTCTCCTGTCTTTCTACAGTAAATACGAGCTGCTTTTATATGTAGAAAGAACAGAAATTTTAAAATGAAATTTCTTAGTGTGTTGATCTTTAAGAAATTTTATGCTGCTTCAATTAAATTTCTAGAGCGTCCTAGCTCTTTTTTAGATATCTTCATTTTTTCATTTTCCTTGCGCGCGCCCGTTCCTGCCCGTACTCCTTTTCCTGTGTGTTACTTTTCCCGGGAAAGTCACGCGTGACCTGTTTCTAAAACGGGAAATCGTGCGTGCGCTTGCTCGTGTGAACGAACTCCGTTCCTTACATCACAAAGGATAGTATTTATTGCTCTCAAAAGCGAAGAGAAGCGATAATGTGCCTTTAACTTCAGACCGAGAAGTCGGTTCTAACGGTATAGCATATAGCTAGACATTTGCTTCTCGGCCTAAGTTACCATCCTTGATGAGATCCAGCTGTCTGTATCTTTCTCCGACGAAGTCAACCCGAGTCGCGATATTGGATTTGAAGATCATGATGATTTGTTTCTTTTTTGGTGAGTTATCGGTTGCTTGTTGGCGTAAGCGGAAGCAGGTAGCCGCAGTGAGGGGTGATATTGATATTGGGTGAATAAAGTGTCCGGTACGATTCGAGTGACCCCACCCAGCATCTTTACTTGTAGTCCACAACACGTCTAGCAGCAGCATCGATTGTATGCGTCATCTACCAGCACTGCTATTTGACCGCTGGGCGGACTATTAAGGAGATTTGATGATGGTGTTGCATGCAGGGTTCGGAAAGTATGCTGGTTGGTTGTTAGTAGCGGCCAATTTACAGGGTAATTGCTACATGATGACCAGCGACGGACATTTGATGGTATGACCAAGGATCGAGATCATGACAATGAACGCTTCAACGACTTTGATATTGTTCTGTTACCATGGGAAAGTGTAATATGTCTATTCGAAATGAAAGGCAAGTGACTAAGATTGAATCGAGATGAGAAGTCCAAGCGAAATAAAGAATTGGTTGCTTACTACCTCGACCTCTGGCCTTGATGCAGAACTGAACACTTCAATAATTCGTACGAGGGTCTTGGACACACGAATCGTCGAAATTGGTCCATGTTACAGAGCTCAAACCGAACGAGATGGCTAAATATTAATTGATGATGAGTGAGAAAGACGCATTCAGAGTACCAACACTAGTGCCCAAATCTTCATTTTGAGCCTCTCCGTTGCACCAACCTTGTTCTATACCACCTTAAGTGACGTTCCAGTTCCATAATGGCAGGTACCAGATGGCTAGACTGATGTAACGATGTCGAAGTCTTCAAAGTCCATCCACTTTGTATGGGAAGAGGGGTTGTTTTTCAGCGGTGAGATGAATAGAGGGCGATGAGTTTATGTCGACGAGGAGATATTATGTTAAGTACCTTTGGACCTTGATCTCCAGCTATACTCTTATTCTTCGCAGCCCTCGTCACCTCCATCCGCCATAAGACCCGGCTTTCCTCTATCAGTAGGGTCCGGATAATCAACCCTGAGTCGGGATGTTGATCATGATGATTTGTCGCGTTTTTGGAGAGTGAGCGGATTGCTCATTGGTGTAAGGGGATTATCAAACTGCATTATTATGTGACAGCTGGGCAGATTATTAAAGAGATTTAATGATGGTGTCGCATACCCGAGCTCGCAAAGTATGTTGGTAGCAGCCAATTCAAATGGGTATTGTTGGATGGTGACCAATGGGTGAGATTTGGTGGTAGGAGTAAGGGTCAAGATCGGGCAGTGCTAGTGAACGCTTCGACGAGTTTGATATTTCACTACCATGCCCTAGCATAATATGGAGTCCATTCGAAATAAGAGGCAAATGACTAGGATTGAGCAAAAGAAAGATTGGTTACTTATGTAATATTGAAATATTGACCTCTGGGTCTTTATTCAGAACTGAACACGTCAATGTTTCCCACTTATTCCAGTACACGGAGGAATCTTTGACACACGAAACATCGAAATTGGTCCATATGACAGAGCTGAAACGGAACGAGATGGCTGAATATAAATGAGAAAGATAAACGCGTTCAGAGTACCGAAACTACTCACTTGACGTGCTCACATCTTTATTCAAACCTCTCCACTGCACCATTCAACTGATGTTCCAGATCCATAATGACGGACCAACAACGTTTTCCCACGTGACCGCCTTCTTTCTTTCCCTGCATCTGAATCATAAACTGCTGCAATATCCTCAACGGCCGCCCTAAGATACGTTGACGGTGCTATCTGAACGGAAGATATCGATAAAGGCTTAAGGCGTCGAACTCACCTCCAGTCTTGACTTTTAGATGGACATGATATACTTAGACTTATCGCTATCTATTTCCCCATTTGCAAGGAGTCCTTCCTCTTTCTGGTGAGGACCATAAATGGTTTCAACTGTGTAAACGCTCATTGACCTCGTTTCCCTCGCAGATGATTAATCGGTGAGTAAATCCATGAATTCGGCAAATGAAGCCCAGTTCAGTCATGTGTGTAGTGGCCAGCCGATGACGCGGTCGTTGAAGGATATTCATTAGGTTGGACAGATTGGACATTATCCTCGACGACGCTCTCGAACTAATAAATGAAAGGTAAGACATCGATTTTAAAACAACATATATATTTATCGTTATTTCTTTCCCCATTTTCAAATCCTACCCGTCCTCTTTATGGTGAGTGCTGCCCATGTAGACGCGGACTAACTCGTTTCTTTGCGATGTACTCGAAAAACGGGGTCCAATTCAATCGTTGATATAATGATTAGACAAGGACGCAGTTGTTGAAGGATGGAGGGGTGGACCTGGTAAACTATAAGTGAGCTACTGGCTTGCTGTTTTTGACATAAACTGACCTCTGTTTGTTGGATTCGAACACCCAGTTATGACTATAATCACAAAAGCTATGTATTCAACGAACGGCACTTGAAGAACCTTTGGATTCGACGAAAAGGATACAACCCAATTCTTGATGTAGTAGCCAGATGATAACATGCTTGTTGCATAGATCTTATAGACGAAAGTGCCGTCTACATTCCATTTCGACATCAACTGATCTCTATTCAATAGATTCGAGCAATAACCAATCTACAGTAAGCCTGCAATGTCACTTCTCTGATGTTTAACACCCGATCAACACTATCATCTCAACCCCATCAATATTTAGGAGGATTGACGACGCTGAACATCTTTCCCAACGCTCTAACATCTTTTGAAGGCCTTATACGACTGGGCAACTTGTAAATTGAATAAAACGGATGGAAGAGAAGATAATGAAGACAATGCAGTGAGTATTAGAAGACGAAATGCAAATATGAAATTTACTAAGCTCGATGGCTGTCCTGCTAGGTGCAAAAACGTGAACGCGCCATCACACAAGCGGTGGATCAAATAACTAGGTGAGAAGTGTATAAGACGAGAGAGGCAAGAAATAAGAAATAGACTGCAGTGCAGGGTGAAATGAGGTGCCCAGCGCTCGTTAAGGATGTTGTCGACAACGACCACAGTTTATGCATGTGCCATATCTACAAGTCTAATGCATGCTCAGGCTGCCTGTGATCATCTATCTACCATCTGGATATCGTCACTTAGTCGAACGCTAATATCATCGTCTCTATTCAGAGAACCTCAGACTACCGATAATAGACTCTATCATGGGTTCCTTATCGTGGGAGGACAATCCCATTAAAATGCGCACCAAGATGATTGTAGGTGTTATACCCTAGCCATGTTATCAGTAAAATAAGAAGTAGAAGTGGCTGATGTTGTAATCACATTGAGCATTTGGTGGACAGGAACGATGATGAACAAAGCATTAAGGGCAGCATCCGTCGTTGGAAAAATGGTAACCACGAGCCGAGTGAATTGGATTGAAAACAATACCATGCCACATTCAATTATTATGAATATGACAGCCCGAATGTTTCTCCCGCCAGTGGCGTCCAAACTTCGGTCGTTCGAGGTAGACTTGATTTCACGATACACATTGAAGATCTTGAACATGGTCAGGCCCGTCACCAGAGCATTCACAGTCATGGTCATGGCAACACCTGCCAGGGTCATCCAATTCCCCCAGTTGGTTTGTACAACTCGGTCTGAGAAAATGTACAGTGAATTGGCACCCGTTAGCCATATAGCTAGAGTATTGAATTAAAATTGGCCAGTCCAATAAGATAGATTAACTGACCTAAGAATACACATGCTGAGATTGAAGGAAGGACCACGACACGGATATTACGACCCCACACAATCCAGCAACGGTAAATCTTTAAGATTTCCATCAATAAATTAACTGATAGGCATAATAGTTTATACATACCAGGATAGATTGAGATATGAAGTCGCAGCAACCAGCTACTGTGCCTTGAACAAAAGATACATGGAGTAATGTTGTTGGATTTAGGTGAAACTGCACAACAGAAAGTGTCAAAAAGGATGGTTATTGTTACTGATGGAATTGTTACTGAATCTATGACCCGTGTCATAAAGGTAACAACAGATAGCACATATAGGGCACACAGAGCATAGAAAATGATATTGAGCCTCTTGTCGGTGCCCTCTCTCGATGCCAAGCAGTCTTGTAAATATATGACGAATATTCCAGAATAGAGTCCTGTGACAGATTATTATTATTATTCTTTAGCAGGGACCGTGAAAATTGTAGAAAAAATAGCTTACCGCAGAAAATGCCTTGGAGACATATTCCAATGAAGTCAAAGTCTGCAGGGGTTAGCTTCATGACTTCGCGTCTGTTTTACCTATTGCATCTCTGACCCTTGCCTTATATAAGAGTCTAGCAACTATATCAAATACAGTGACTGAGATAATAGCTTGAAGTTCGTGACGATCTTAACAAACTGTAGCTGTAATAATCATAATCCGACTTTCGATCAGGTAGGAATGTGTATCGCATCGCTATGTATACACACTAACTAGATTGAGGCAGAAATGGTTATGCAGCCTGTCTTATTTTGGGTGATCGAATTTTTCAAGGCGGGCATCAGACTGGCTCCCATCATTGAATATGTCACCAAAAAGATGATCATGGTGATTATCATATCGATCCAATTCACGATGTAGCCATATTACTCTGACGGGAAGTGAGCTACTGGCTTCCTGTTTTTGATATGAACTCACCTCTGTTAGATTTGAACGCTCAGTTACACCTAGAATCACAAAAACGACAGATTCAACGAACGACACCTAAATTGTTGGTTGACGCTGTTGGAGGAGTGATGCCCATGCCGGACTTGATGAACCTTTGGATGCGATGAAAGAGGCCTAATCCAGTTGTTGATATAGTAGCCAGGTTGGAGCTAACAGATGAAAAGTGAGTTATTGACTCGTTTTCTTTCTTTAAGTTTCCGACATCAGCTCACCTCTATTCCGAGGATTCGAACAATGTCGCATCTAGGATAGCTTTGAAATGTCGCTTTTCTGATGATTAACACGTGATTAACACCACCACCTCGACCCGATCAATATGGGAAGATGAACAATCCTGAATAGATGCTGCACGACGAGATAAGGTTGTTATTCATTGTTCCTTTGAGTTGGACTGATCTTTCCCTACATTCGAACATTTTTTTCAGCGGCGAGATGAATAGAGTGTGGTGAGTTTATGTTGACGAGAAGATATTTTCTTCAAAACCTTTGGGCTTGATTGTTTCCGAATCGCCCGAATCAGCACCACCAGCCAACAACTCTTCAATTAACCTGCAAGCTTCGTCGGTATGTTGAGCCATCAAAGACTTTTGTTCAAGATCCGCATGGAGGGCCATCCACAGATTTGAAGCCGTTCGATGTTGAGCGCCATAGCGGGCTAAAAACGTATCCATCCCAAGGTCCTAGATCAATGAAAGACTTGAAATGGGGGAAAACATGAATGGGAAAAGGAACACACCGACATCGTCACAAGCCTTTCGATCTCGCAGCCTATTTCATCAACATTTGCTCGTAGCAGCATAATCCAGTGTATGCGTCATCAACCTGCACTGATATTTGACCGGTGGGCAGCCTATTAAGGAGATATGATGATGGTGTTGCATCCCCAGGTTCGCAAAGTATGTTGGTTCTTTGGTGAAGTCCATTCGAAATAAGAAGCAAATGACTAGATTGAATAGAGATTAGCGAAAGAAAGCATTGGACCGATTAGTTTGACCTCTGGGCCTTGATTCAGAACTGAACACATCGATGTTTCCATTTGATTTCAGCACATGAGGGAATCTAGGAGAATCTTTGACACACGAATCCTCGAAATTGGTCCATATAACAGAGCTGAAACCGAACGAAATGGCTAAATATCAATGAGAAAGACGCCAAAACTACTCACTTGGCGTGCCCAAATCTTCATTTTGAACCTCTGCGCTGCACCCTTGCCCTTCACCTGCTTAACTGATGTTCTAGATCCATAATGACGGGCACCAACTGGCTAGAGTCCACTTGTCGCCGACTCGTCGTGTGGGAAAACAATGAGTTATTTTTGTTGATGTATGTATGGGTGATTGGTCTCCTGCCTTCATCCTTTCCTACTTGTCATGTGCTGCAACGACCTCAACGGCCGGTCTAAGACAATCATTGACGGTGCTGTCGGAGCGAAAGTTGAAAGTTGAGGTGTCGAACTCGCGTCAAGCCTTGACTTTTGGGATTAGTGATGCACACTTACCGCAATCTATTTGCTCATTTGCAAGCCTTTTTATGTGAGCACCGTAAATAGTTTTAATTGTGTAAACGCTCGTTCAACTCGTTTCTTTAAGAGATGATTAATCGGGCGAAAAAGCATTCAGCAAATGAAGTTCAGTACAGTCATTGGTGTAGTGGCTAGCCGATGACGCGGGTTGTTGAAGGATATTCATTTGATTGGAACGATTGAGGATGATCCTCGACGACGATTTTGAACTAATAAATGAAAGGTAAGACTTCGACTTTATAAACCAACATCTATATTTACCGCTATTTCTTTCCCTATTTTTAAATCCGACCCCTCCTCTTTATGGTGTAGACACGGACTAATTCGTTTCTTTGCGATGTATTCGACAAATGGGGTCCGATTAAATCGTTGGTAAAATGACTAGACAGGGACGCAGTTGTCGAAGGATGGAGTGGACCTGGTAAACTATAAGTGAGCTACTGGCTTGCTGTTTTTGACATAAACTGACCTCCGTTTGTTAGATTCGAACACCCAGTTATTGTTAGAATCACAAAAACCACGGATTCAACGAACGACACTTGAAGAACCTTTGGATTGGACGAAAGAGATATAATCCAATTGTTGATGTAGTAGCCGGATGATAACGGTTGCTGCATTGGATCTAATAGACGAAGAGTGAGTTGAGTCGTTTTCATTTCGACATCAAGCTGATCTCTATTCAATAGATTCGAACAATGACCGATCTACGGTAGGTTTTCAATGTCGCTTCTCCCAAACAAATGGGATGGAAGGGAAGATGGTGAAGACAATACAGTGAGTGTTAGATAACGAAATGTAAATATGAAATATACTAAGCTCGATGGTTGTCCTGCTAGGTGCAACGCGCCATCACACAAGCGATGGATCAAGTAGCTAGGTGAGAAGGGTATAAGATGGGGTAGTAGCTGATGGATAATCAAGAGGGGAGAAATAAGAAATAGACTGCATTGTAAGGTGAAATGAGGTGCCGAGTGCTCGTTATGGATGTTTTCGACAACGACCACAGTTTATGGATATGTGCCATATCTACAAGATCTAGTATATGCCGCCTTCGGGACTCTATGTGCTCATCTATCTATCATCTCGATATCGTCACTTAGTCGAATGCTAATACCATCGTCTCCGTTTACAATACCGACATCTGCCGTTTCCGATATTGATTTTGGATTGGCAGCCACAAAGTGAAAATTCGTGACGATAGATTCTATCACGGATTCCTTGTCGTGGAACGAGAATCCTATTGAAACACTCACCAGGAGGATTGTAGGTGTTATACCCTAGATAGACTCATGCTATTAGTGATATAAAATGCATTAATGGCAGCGTCCGTGTCAATAATGGTAACGGCAACCCGGGCCAATTGGATTGAAAACAATACCATACCAGATTCAAATAGTATGGATATGACACTCTGTATTTTACTCCCGCCAGTGACGCCCAAAATTTGATCGTCCCAGGCGGATTTGACTTTACGGTAACTCATTGAAAGATCTTTTCTTGTTTTTTGTACCCGATTTATTTGCTAATAGGAGGACATAGTCCACAATATTGAAGATTTTGGAGATGATTAAGCCTGTTACCAGAGCATCTACGGTCATGGACATGACAACACCTGCCAGGTTTATCCAATGCCCGCAGTCAGGTTCTACAACTTTAAATCGGCCTGAGAGAATGTACTGCAAGTTGGCACCAGCTACACAGATAACTAGAGGCAATTAATTGAAATTATCCAGTCAAATAAGATAAGTTGACCAACCTAAGAATACAAATGCTAAGATTGAAGGAACGATCACGGCACAGATATTGCAACCCCACACAATTCAGCAACGGTAGATCTTTAATATTTGCATGAATAAAATAAATGATAGGCATATTAAATTATACATACTAGGATGGATTGAGCGATGAAATCGCAGCAACCAGTTACTGTGCCTTGAACAACAACAGAATGGAGTTGTTGGATAGCTTGGAATCTGTAAAATAGAAAGCATAAGAAAGATGGTTAATATTTTCGATGGAATTGTTACTAACTGGAATCTATGAAAAATGTTATATTAAGCACAACATTGACAACAGATAGAACATATAGAGCACACAGAGCATAGAAAAGAATATTTCTTCTTGTTGGTGCCTTTTTTCGATGCGCATTGGTCTTGTAAATATATGGCAAATATGCCAGAATAGAGTTCTGAGACAGGTCAATATTATACTTTTTAGCAGGGGCCGTGAAAGTTGTAGAAAAAAAATATCTCACCGTAGAGAAAGCCTTCGAGACATGCCCCAGTGATGTTAAAGTCGTCGAGAATTAACTTCATGACTTCGTTGTGACTTCGTGTCTGTTTGAATGACCTATTACATCTTGCTTTATATAAGAGTCCAACATCAATATCAAATGCAGTGACTGAGATAAAACTTGAGGTTCGCAATGAACTGATGATCTTCACAAACTGTCACTGTCAAAATCAGAATCAGATTTCCGGTCAGGTAGGAATGTGTCACAGTGCCGCATCGCCATGTTATACTTAGTAAATAATTTGATGCAAAAAGTGGTACGCAACTGTCTTATTTTATGTAACCTGCCGGTAGTCAGTTGTTCCAATGTAAGTATAGGCTGGCATCAGTATATCCCTCGAATTTAAAAACTACCATCATTGATCAAGGTTGGATACTCTGGAGACTTACGAAAGATAAATGATCAATATATCATTTTTTGTGTGGTGACTACCTTCTCTCCTTTGGATCTGTCAACAGAACGGTGGTCATAGTAGCGACTAAGATCAAATTACATCTAACTTGAATCATTATCTTTCAAATATCAATAGCGATTCTGATAGTGAAGAAATTTGGGAGAAAGGATTTTGTGGATACCTTGATCGGAATTATTGTTAAAGGTTGCATTTATTGCAGTATGTTAGCAAGATAATCGAGACCAATGTCACTGTGCACATTGTGTATTTAGTATACCGTCATGATTTCAGCGGCGCTGTCTCTGATTCTTCTCTTGATCATCAACATCATGATATTATCAATTTAGGCATAAACCGGTCATAATATGACAACTTGTGGTTGCTTGATATTACTAATGTTACTAGTGTGTCGGAAGAGTGGAGTGAGTTCAGCCTGAGGTAGAAAGATGTATCATAGCCACCTACTCCTACAACGACCCTTTCTTGAAGGCCCTGATTAATCAATCACTCGAATACGGTTGTTTTAGCATATCCAAATTCAGTTCCCGACCCGAAAACGCATGGAGGACACGGCTAATCGCCATCTGTACCAGTATAGGGGTCACAAACGGTGATACAATAGCTATCATGTTTAGTCGATGAAGACAGCGAAGAGAAGCAATAATAATGCGTCGATAGATGGCGGACGATGAGTTAGCCTTTACGTAGTCTCAGAGTCGTGAAACCCATTATCCCTGTAAGCGGGTTGTTGATTTTCTTCCGCATATATGGGTCCAATGTTGCCAACATTGGCAAGAAGCAGAGCCTGCAATAGATTCCTTCTGAGGCTGAGAAGTTGGTTCTAACTGTATAGCATATACCTATGCATAAAGCATAACCGCATCTCGTCTCCCTGCACCCCATGAACACCAGGCGGATTATTAAGGAGATCTGATGATTGTGTTTCATGCCCGAGAACGCAAGACTTCAATTTTCTCAGTAGGCTGTGTACCATGAGGGGATCTTTGACGCACGAATCGTCGAATCAGTTCGTATGGCAGTTCAGACCGGCTAGGATGCGTGGGGAAGACACGTTCAGATTACTAATACTACAGGATAACTACTCACCGTCCCCAGATCTTCCACAACTGTTGATACTACTTCCCCATTTGCAAGTCCTACCCAGGTTGCCATCAATCGTCTTAATTGTGTAAACGCCGACAAACTCGTAGATGTTTAATCTGAGGGTAACGCCTATGCATTAGATCAATGAAGTCCGGTTCAATCTGTTAATGTAGTGGTTAAACGATGACGCGGTCATTGCAAGATGAAGGGGACCTGGTAGGCGGCAAGTAACTTAGTGATTCGTTTACTTTATTTGACGTCAAACTAGTGATTGAAGATGAAATAATGAAAGGTGAAACATTTGAATTTTTAGAACAGACATCCAGACCTACTGCTATCTCTTGCCACATGTGCAAAATCCTACCCCTTCTCTTCATAGTGGGTGCCGCCTATGTAGAAGCCGACTAACTCGCTTCTTTGCGATGGGTTTGATGAATGAAGGTTCAATTCGGTCATTGAGATAATGGCTAGACAATGGCACAGTTGTTGAGAGATGAAGGGGTGGATGTGATAGACCATAACTGAACTACTGGTTTTTGTTAGTGGAACGCCCAGTGACAACTAGAATCACAAAAATGACAGATTCGACGAATGGGACCTAAATCGTTCATTGATGCTGTGGAGGAGTGAAGTCATGCCTTACTTGATGAACCTTTGGATCCGAAGAAAGAAGCCCAATCCAGTTGTTGATATAGTAGCCAGACGATGACATGGTTCTTACATTGGATCTAGTACACGAAAAGTGAGTTAGCGACTCGTTTCCTTTTCTTTTCTTCATCAACTTACCTCTATTCAGGAGATTCGAACACCTGTGGTAGGTTTGAAATGTCGCTTTCTGATGATCAATACACCTATCGACGCTACCATCTCCATCTCATCAATATTCGGGGGGAGATGAACGATCCTGAACAGAGTTTGCAGATGACGAGATGGGGTTGTTAAGGATTGTTGCTTTGAGTTGGGCTGATCTTGCCTTATGCTCGAACATCTTTTGAAGGCCTTTTACGACTCGGTATATGATAAGGGAGTGTAAAAAGAAGAAAGTGGGTGGGAGAGAAGATGCTGAAGACAATGAAGTGAGTATTTGAAGATGAAATTTGATTAGGAAATATACTAAGGTCGCATGGCTGCCATCACCGAAGCGGTGGATCTACGATTAAATACAGTAAGTCACTGTATGCGCGTTAATGTGAATTTGACCTGACCTTTTGTGTTCAATCATCCTGCGTATATAGTGCACCGTTATCTTGCAGGTGTGAGTTGAAGGGTCTGAGTGTGATTCAGCGGTGAGATGGATAGAGGGCGGTGAGTTTATGTCGACGAGGAGATATTAAGTCAAGTACCTTTGGACCTTCGTCGCTGGCAGTCACACGCTTCTTCAGGACCCTGGTATATGCTGTGGAATGTCCGATCCAAAACTGCCAAATTTCGGCACTTATGTACGTGCCATTTTTCGGCGGTTCCGTCCGCACTTCGGATCCGACCTACCTTTTAGACCCATTTCCGTCCGCAATACTGATCAGACATCTACAGGCTCGAGATCCGTCCTCATAGAGGATCGGACATAGAATTTAGGCCAAAATGTACGCATAAAACAGAAATGGACTAAAAAACGACTGTAATCAGGTCAGAGTAGGTTCTCCTCGTCCTCGCTATCACTCTCCAGAGCCTCTACAACAGTGTCTGTTGTGTCTCCCACTGTTCCCGAACAAACCCCTTTCTGGAGCACCTGATCACACAACACCACACAAAGACGCCCTGGGATGAGTTGCACTATTCTAAATTCTAAATGGGCTATCGTCATCAAGAGCGACAAAGGGCGCGCCCACCGAGAGGTCTGGTCCAGGGAGGTAGATCATCAGGTGAGATGGGTGATAGAGAAATTTTTGAGGCTCCCGTCAACAGCCACAAACGTACGCAAATGGGATCGGACCTCGCTACCGACTGGCCATTTATGGACCCAAAATGGATCGGACCTCTGGCCAAATTTCTCGCTTTCCGTCCGCACATGGATCGGACATAGGCCGATTTTGGGACCCACTTCCGTCCGCATACGGATCGGACATCTGACAGCATATACCAGGGTCCTGCTTCTTCGCGGCCGTCGTCACGGTCATCCACCCCCCCGGGTCTAGCATTCTCCATCTTGTCGGTCTGTCCAGCATATTGTCCAACTTGGTCGCGCCTACAATGAACCCTAATCCCAATAACATGATTTAGAACCTATGACCAATCAGTGTGATATATACTAAGCTTGTATGGTTGTCCTGCTAGGTGCAAAATCACACAAGCGGTGGGTCTACGATTATCGGATTAAACGCAGTAAGTTTCTGTGTACGTGTTAAACTGTGGCCTAACCTTTCATGTTCGATCTTTCTGCATATATGTAGCGCATAATCGTCTTGCAGGTGTGAGTTGAAGGGGATAAGAATGATCTGAGTGCGATAAAAGAGCTTAGTTACCATATAATACCTGTACCATCCGATTTGTATGAGAAGAGGGGGGCGGTGAGATGAATAGAGGGCGGTGAGTTTATGTTGACGAGAAGATATTAGGTCAAGTACTTTTGGACCCTTGGTCTCCAGCCAAGCTCTTATTCTTCCAGCCCTCGTCACCTCCATCCGCCATAAGACCCAACTTTCTTCTATCCTTTCGATTTATCCAGAAAGTTATCCAAGGTCGCGCCTGCAATGAATCCCAGCCTTGAATATACCTTTCAATCCGAGGGGTAAATGAGGTTGAAAAAATAAGGTGGTGGCGGCCATTGCCAATTTTCCAAGATATATTCGGACAGTGCCCACTGCCCAGTGACCAATGACAGAGATTGAGTAGTTGGATAGGATCAAGCCCTCAGTGAATCAATATTTGACTAATAATGAGTCTAATAGAGACAGTTCTTGACTGAAGACTCCAGTAAAGCCGTACTTGGCTAAGTCTTTCCCACGCTTGACCGCTTGCATACCTCGAGAATAGTATCCTCACCATGTGTTGTTGTCTCTTCCAAATCAATGTCCTTTGCTCAACTGATGTCTTTCAAGTTCTCGTATAGCTCAAGGTCTCCACCACGTTGCCTGCCACGCCGTCAACGAGCTTCTCCCGAGTCCCGTATGTCTCTACAGGCCCAAATAATCTCGCATACCACTTGTATTAACCCAACACCTCGTCACACTTCCTAGACGACTTCCCCTTTATTACCTCACGTCATATACCTGGAATCAGATTAACACCTTAAGTAGCACATAACTATCCTTGGAACAATAACCATCGCATCTCAAACAACCGAATTCTACAGACACGCCTGGCATTAACTTGATTCAATGGAAATTGCCCACACCTCTCGCTACTCCCACGGGCGGCCACCGCACTGGAAAATCTTAAATTACATATTTTGGCGACACTCCCGAGCACCTTGCATCACCATTAACCCTGACGAGGATGTCATCAGTCAAGGGTCCTGGTCAGGAATATCACTAATATTTCGCTCTGGTTGTCCCACCCTTTGTCCCTCGTATGTTATGGAGTTGTTCTACAGCGTCTCTCCTCAGGTACCCATACTATGGCGCTCGGCGGGACTCCACAGCAGGGCCTAGGTGGTTGCCGATGCTGACTTTTCCCTAAACTCGCACATCTTAGGAAGGCTTTGTAGACGATATAGGGGGTATAAAAGAACAATCCGGATGGTAGAGTAGATGCCAAATTGGAACCATCCTCTGCTAGGTCGTGCTATCACAAAATTGGTGGGTCTAAGATTAAAGCAGTAAGTTGCCGCATGCCTCTTAATCTAAGTTTGACTAACCTTGTTTTCTTAATATATTCAGCCGCATCGCTCGCATCCTCTTGCGGGTGTAAGTTGAAAGGGAAGTAATGATGTGAAGGGCACGGCGTTTAGTGTGATAAGAAATTTGATCTATACAACTCATACAGTCAAACGAATCGCCAAAATCGTTGCATTTGACAGAGCTCTTGAATGTCTAAGAGAGACGTATCGGTTATTTCACGTGCTTGGCCACAGTTTAGTTATAGACATAGTAATACGAGTGTTTATAGATGTAGTCTACGCTGCTGCCTTTGGACTCTATAGGATCCTCTATCTACCAATCTGGACATCGTGACTTAGTCGAATGTCAATATCATCGTCTCCACTCTCCTGAGGCGCAATACCGACATCTCCCGTTTCCGATGTTGAATTGTTAGACGCAAAGCGCAAACTCCCGGCGATGGTCGATTCTATCATGGATTTCTCGTCGTGGAATGACAATCCCATTGAGACCCGCACCAGGATGATTGTAGGTGTTATGTTATACCCTAAATAGACCCATGTTATTAGTACAATAAGAATTTAAGAAATAGCAATGACCAATGCTGTAATCACATTGAGCATTTTGTGGATATAAACGATCAGGCTAAAAGCGTCCAGGGCAGTTTCCGTCGTTTGAACAACGGTAACCACAAGCCGAGCCAATTGGATTGGAAACAATACCATGCCAGATTCAATACAGTTCGAATTTTGCTCCCGCCAGTGGCACCCAAAGTTTGGTCGTCCGAGGCGGATATTCACGGTACACATTGAAGATCTTGAAGATAATTCAGCCCATCATCTGAGCATTCACAGTCAGGGACATGGCGACACCTGCCGGGGTCACCCAAACCCCCCAGCCAGGTGCCACAACTTCGCCTGAGAAAATGTATTGTGAGCCGTAGCCCCTAGCCACATAGCTAGAGACAATAAATTGAAACTATTCAGTCAAATAAGATAGCCCGTTGACTGACCTAAGAATACAAATGCTAGGAGTCAAAAATGAAGTAAAGCTGCCAGGCGAAACACTACATAAATCGGGGACAAAATAATGGGTCGACCGGAAGTATCAAGATTGCACCTTTTGGGCATAAAAGACGTAAAATCGAATCTCTGCACCCGGAGTCTCATCCCATTCGCGCTGTACGTTGGACAATAAATTGTCAAATTCTGCTTCTGAATGAACTAGACCAAGACCTCCAGCTTTCAAGATGGGGGTCTTCATGGCCCTGAAGACTCCAATGAAATTTTTTGCACCATTGACACCTTGCTCGCCGGCCCATTTTCCAAGAGGGATCGACCGCTCTTCAATATGGATGTTAACGAAACCGGTCTGTCGAAGCATGTTTGGAATATAGGTAGCGCAGTCAAGGACTAAACCTTTTGCGGAAAAGAGGCTCTTGACAAGAGCTTGATGCTCGGCGGTTATTGCTCCCGCCCGCCAAGCACCAACCTCAGCCAGTTGTACCCAACCGTCAAAGGAAAGGACCCTGTACATTTCGCCAATAGCACGTTGCCAATCCGATTTCTGGAGAGCGGCGATAAGAAGCCGTTGGTGAACGAAACTAAAAGTCTCGTCCCATTGACCAGGAAGTGAAGTAACTGACGCTTTCGAGAAGCTCGTATTATCAGGGTGTGACTTCGGAAATAACCTTGATTCGATGTCGAATCCATGAAATTTCACGGTAGATGGAAGTTCCTCCGCGACGTCAAGTATCCAAATGCCTAAAATAATTGCAGTGGTGACTTGAGGTAATGGTGATATCATATACTGACCAGAACCCGTTCCACATTCAAGAACTACGGAGCCAGCATCAAGCCTGACAGGTGCAAGAATTAAGCGATCTTCAAAGCTTTGTTTTATAACACGATGTTGAAGATGAAGTCTACAAGATATCATTAGCAGAAAAATCGTATGGGGTTCACCTGGTAACATGTGAGTACCTTTTTCTTTCTTCATTGTCGCAAGGAAGAACATATCTGTCAGACGTATACGTCCTCTGAACATGTTCAATAGGCGCAGGGTGATTGAGCCTTGATGATTCACTGAGGGTGATAATTGTCATGTTGAGGTGTTTGTGAGTGAAGAAGGGGGGATGAAATTACCGGATGATGATTTCGCTGTGCTATCAGGATCGCGATTTATAGAAATTCGGGGAGACATTTTCGAATTTATTGCAGTACGTTGGCAAAAATAATCGAAACCAATACGCACATTGTGTATTTATAATTAGTACCATCATGATTTCAGCGGGTGCTATCTTTGATTCTTATCTTTCTTGATCATCAACACATTAAATTTAGGCACAAAATGGTCAAAACAGATGCGCCCATGGGATGCGAGGGAATGCGGATGTGATTGCCTGGTATTATCAATTACTAGTGTGTCGGAAAAGTGGGAGAGTGAAGTTAGCTTGAGGTCGAAAGATGTATCATGGTGTTGAACTTAAAACGTATTAATAGAGACCATTGAATTCAAGCTCCGCTGACCAGTGTCGTGACAGCCGAAGGTTCAGTTGCACGTTAAGTTAACAATATCCTCTGTAAAATTGGCCACCATCACCAACAACCCCATTCACGACTCAGATCCATCACAGGCTCTAAGTCATATTATCGGGACTGGGGTTAATTGTAGGCGCTACCTTGGACAATATGCTGGATAGACCGAACAGACAGAGAATTACGGTGACGAAGGGTGCGAAGAAACGCGTGGTTGCCAGTGACACAGGTCCAAAGGTACTAAATCTAATATCTCCTTGTCAACATAAACTCACCACCCTCTACTCGTCTCGCCGCTGGATCACACTCAGACCAATCTGAGATTATCTGACTTTACCTTCAAATCACCCCTACAAGACGGTGGTGCACTACATATATACAGAAAGATTGAACACCAAAGGTCAGGTCAAATTCACACTAACGCGCATACAGTAACTTACTGCTTTTCGATCGTAGACTCCCCGCTTGTGTGATGGCACGTTGTTACGCCTACGACCGTGGTATATTTCATAATCAAATTTCGTCCTCGAATATTCACTTCATTATCTTCAGCATCTTCTCTCCCACCCACTTTCTTCTTTTTAAACTCTTTTATCATATACCGAGTCGCAAAAGGCCTTCAAAAGATGTTAGCGCATAGCGAAAGATCAGTCCAACTCAAAGCAATAGCCAATAACAACTCTTACCATCTCGTCGTCTGCAGACTCTGTTCAGGATTGTTCATCTCCCCCCCGAATATTGATGAGGTCAAAATGGTAATGTTGATCCATGTGTTAATTGTCAGAGAAGCGACATTTCATAGGCTTGTCAGTGCTCAGCGCTCAGCGCTCAGTGCTCAGTGCTCAGTGCTCAGCGCTCAGCGCCCAGTGCTCAGTGTTTGAATCTATTGAGAGAAGTCAATTGTCTACTAGAATCAATGCAACAGCCGTGTCGTCATCCAGTTGCGATATCAACAACTGGATTGGGTCCCTTTCATCGAATGCAAAGGTTCATCAAGTATGATGACATCACTCCTCCCACAGCGTCAACGAACTATTTAGGTTCCATTCGTTGAATCTGTCGTTTTTGTGCTTCTAGTTGTGAACTTGTAGCCTAAAGTGGTAATATTATGATGTGTGGAAGGCTTGATGATCAAGAAAGAGAACAATCAAAGATGGCGCCGCTGAAATCAGGATAGTATTAGATACACAATGTGGGTATTGGTTTCGATTATCCCGCCATACTTCAAGCTAAAATAAATTCAACCCTGGGCAACAATTCCATTATAGCTATCTGCATCTACTATGGATCTCAAACCGATCTACCCAAAAGGTGTATTTACGCCAAACAAGGCGCACGCCTGGAAATTTCGAAATGCAAATAGCCGTAAGGTATCCACAAAATATTTTCCATCACTTTCTCCACCACCGAAATCGCTATTGATATTTGCAAGACAATAATTTAAGTTAGATCGTAAATTGATCAATATCATCGCTATCATTATCAATGCGTCGGTCTCCAAAATAAACGGCTGTCGCAAAGCAGTACGGCGATCTCATGAGAACATGAGAAGGTAGTCACTAGACAAAAAAATCATATACCTTTTGTAAGTCCCCAGAGTATCCAAACTTGATGACAGTATCTTAAATTCGAGGGATATACTGATGCCAGCCTACTTACCTCGGCACAACTGACTGCTGGCAGGTTACCTAAATTGAAACACAATTGCGTATTATTTTTTACCTCAAACTACTTATTTACTAGACGGTATACGCAGAAGCAGATTAACACCTCTCGCTACTCCCACAGTGCTGGAAAATCTAAATCATATATTTTGGCGACACCTTGTATCACCGTTAACCGTTAACGTTTAACGTTTAACCCTGAAAAGGATTTCACCAGTCAAGGACCTGGTCAGGAATATTTCGTTCTGCTTATCCCGCCTTTGTCCCTCAGTACGCTATGGAATATTTCTCCATGACGTCCCATCATATATAATCAGGCGCCCATGCTATGGCGCTCGGCGGAACTCCGCAGCAAGTCCTAGGTGGCTGCTGCTGCTGACTTTTCCCTCAGCCCGCATATCTATGGAAGGCTTTGGTGGACGATAATGGGTATAAAAGAACAAAGAGGATGGTATAGTAGATGCCAAATTGGAACGTGAATTTTGAAAGATATTATCCTCTGCCAGGTCGCGCTATCACAGAAGCGGTGGATCCAAGATTAAATGCAGTAAATTGGCTGTATACATTTTAATCTGAGTTTGACTGCTTTATGTTGTGCACCATCGTTGGCATCGTTTTGCAGGGGATTTGAAGGGAAGACGTTTAGTGTAATAAGAATATTGATGCACACAACTCATACTCATAACAAATCGCCAAAGTCGACGCATTTGACAGAGCTTTGAATGTCATCTGTAACGGCGAGTCTTTCTCACGCTTGACCACAGCATATCTACAAGATCTAGTGTATGGACCTCTATGGAATCCTATCTACCATCTGGATACTATCGTCACTTGGTCCAATATCATCGTCTCTATTCACAATATTAACATCTTCCGTTTCCGGTATTGACTTTGGATTGTTAGCTTCAAAGCGCAAACTCCCAATGGTAGATTCTATCATAGATTCCTGGTCATGGAACGAGAATCCCATTGAGACCCGCACCAGGATGATTGTAGGTGTTATACCCTAGACAAAACCATGTTATGAGTAAAATAAAAGTAACAATGACTGACGTTGTACTCACATTGAGCATTTGGTGGATATAAACGATGATGGAAAAACCGTCATTGGCAGTGCCCGTCTGCACAGTGTCAACCACGACTCGAGCCAATTGGATGGAAAATAAAATCATGCCAGATTCAATTAGTATGAAAATGACAGTCCGAACTTTGCTCCCCCCAGTGACACGCAAAGCTTGATCCTCCGAGGTGGATTTGACTTCACGGTACACATTGAAGATCTTGAACACGATTAAGCCTGTCACCAGAGCATTCACAATCATGGACACGGCGATGCTTGCCACACCTAGCCAAAACCCCCAGCCAGGTTGGACAACTTCAACTTCTTCGCCGTTACGGGCTGCTAGCCACATAGCTAGAGACAATAAATTGGAATTAGTTAGTCAAATAAGATAGCTTGACTGACCTAAGAATACAAATGCTGAGATTGAAGGAAGGATGACGACACGGATATTGCAACCCCACACAATCCAGCAACGGTAGATCTTTAATATTTGCGTGAATAAAATCAATGATAGGCATGGTAGTTTACACATACTAGGATAGACTGAGCAATGAAATCGCAGCAACCAGATACTACGCCTTGAAGAGAAGATATACGGAGTAACTTGAATGCCATTGGACTCCGGGGAGACTGCACAACTGAAAGCGTAAAAAAAGATTGTTATTGTTACTGATGGAATTGTCACTAACTGAATATATGAAAACTCGAATATCAAGCACAACATTAACAACAGATAAGGCATATAGGGCACATAGAGCGTAGAAAAGGATATTTTTCGTCTTCCCGGTGTGTTTTTTGGATGTCCAGTGGTCTTGTACATATATGGCGAATATGCCGGAATAGAGTCCTGGAACAGGTTATATTACACCTCTTTAGCAGGTGCCGTGGAAGTCGTAGAAAAAATATCTTACCGAGGAGAAAGCCTTCGAGACATAATCCAATGAAGTTAAAGTATGCAGGAATTGTCTTCATGACTTGTCTGTTTCAATGACCTATTGCATATTTGCTTTATATAAGAGATCTGGTATCAATGTCAAATGTCAAATGTAGTGCCTTAGATAAAACTTAAGGTTCGTGATGGACTGATGATCTTCACAAATTGTCGCTGTCATAATCGGATTCCGAGTTCCCAGTATTGAGAACTCGGTCTTATAAACCTGGGGCTACCAAAAGATGGGGTTGGCATCTATTCGTGTGGGTTTAGCCAGTCGGCTTCTGATAGTTCTTGGCTTCTGGGGGCTTACAAGGGGTATGTGGGTAAACCCGTCAACAGAGGAATGATCATGATAGTGACACTGCCATATTGATCAATTTCAGGTACGACCTAATTCAATTGTCAGCGGATAGTATATATGGTATATATGGTATTATATGCTAGTATATGTCTGTACAATGCTACTCTTGATATTTCAGAGGTCGTTACGTCAATAGTGATTCGATGGTGAAGAAAGTGATGGAAAATAGGTATATTCACAGTAGAACCATTCGGTTTCGAGGCCTGTTGACGAACAAGACCTTAGTAACAAGACCTACACTGAGCCTTCGGCTTCCACGCCATTGGTACAATGGTAGGCGGAGCTTGAATTCACAACCCACGCGATCACTGTTATTAAATTTTAAGTTCGACACACTTTATACAACAATGCCACTATGTTCACCACGTAAGTCGCTGTCTCTTCCAATTCCAAGTTATTTGCTCAACTGATCGCATAGCTCAAGTACATCGCCACGCCGTCAACGAGCCTCTCCCGTTTGTGCCTGCACAGGCACAAATAACCCCGCATCCCACTCGTATTGACCCAACACCTCGTCACACTTCCTAGACGACTTCCTCCCATTCATTACTACCTCAGGTCATATACCCAGAAGGAGATTAAACACCTTCGTCAACGTAAATAGCATATACCATCGTCAGAACAATAACCATGGGATCTCACACAACTGCATTCTACAGTCACGCCTGGTGCTATCTTGAGTTGACTGGAAATTGCCTAGACTTCTCGCTACTCGCACCGCAGTGGAAAATCCAAAATATGTGTCTCGGCGGTACTCCCAAGCACCTTGCATCACACAAGCGGTGGGTCTAAGATCCAATGCAGTAAGTTGCTGGATACGTGTTAATCTGAGATTGACTGACCTTGTTTGCTTCGTATATTAGTGGGCCATCTTTGGCATCATCTTGCAGATGTGAGTTGAAGAGGAAGTAATGATATGAAGGGCACGGCGTTTAGTGTGGTAAGAGAATTGATCTACACAAGTCGTACAGTCAAAATGATTTGCCAAAATTGATGTATATATGACAGAAGTCTGAATGTCTAAGTAAGAGAGATGTATTCGTAACGGTGAGTCTTTGCCATGCTTGGCCACAATTTACTTGTAGTAATAAGAGTGTTTATGTGTTTACGTGTCTACAGGATCTAGCATATGCTGCTGCCTTTGGACTCTATAGAATCCTATCTACCATCTGGATATCGTTGCTTGGTCGAACACCAGTATCATCGTTTCTATTCACAATACCAACGTCTTCCGTTTCTGGTATTGAACTTGGATTGTTAGCTGCAAAGCGCAAACTTTCGACGGTCGATTCTATCATGGATTCCTTGTCGTGGAACGAGAACCCCATTGAGACTCGCACCAGGATGATTGTAGGTGTTATACCCTAGACAGAAGCATGTTATCAGTAATATAAGGAGTAGCAGTGACTGATGCCGTAATCACATTGAGCATTTGGTGAACAGGAACGATGATACAAAAAGCTTTAAAGGAAGCGTCCGTTTGCAAAATGTCAACCACGACCCGAGCCAATTGGAAAGAAAATAACATCATGCCAGATTCAGCTAGTATGAATATGACAGTCCGAATTTTGTTCACGCCAGTGGTGCCCAAAGTTTGGTCGTTAAAGGTGGATTTGACTTCCTGGTACACATTGAAGAGCTTGAAGATTATTAGGCTCGTCACCAGAGTATTCACGGTCATGGACATGGCGAGACTTGCCACACCGAGCCAAATCCCCCACCCAGTATTCACAATTTCTCGGTCTGAGAGAATGTACTGTGAGTTGACAGCCGCTAGCCACATAGCTAGAGGCAATAAATTGACTCGGAAAATAGTCAGTCAAATAAAATAGGTTGACTGACCTAAGAATGTGAATGCTAAGATTGAAGGAAGGGTTACGACACGGATATTGCAGCCCCACACAATCCAGCAACGGTAGATCTTTAAGATTTGCATGAATAAAATAAATGATAGGCATATAGTAGCTTATACATACTAGGATAGATTGAGCTATGAAATCGCAACAACCAATCACTGTGCCTCGAAGAAAAAATATGTGGAGTAATGCCGTTGGATTGTGGTGAAACTGCACAACTGAAAGGGTAAAAAAGTTTGTTATTGTTACCGACGGAATTGTTACCAACTTCATATATGAAAGCTGTTATATCGAGCATGATTTCAACGACAGATAGAACATATAGAGCACAGAGAGCATAGAAAAGAATAATTTTCCTCTTGTTGATGCCGTTTTTCGATGTCCAGTGGTCTTGTAAATACATAGAAAATATGCCAGAATAGAGTCCTGGAACAAGTTAATATTATACTTCGTTAGCAGGGGCCGTGAAAATTAGACAGAATATCTTACCGTAGAGAAAGCCTTCGAGACATAGTCCAAATATGTAGTAAAATTCTGCAGGAGTTAGCTCCATGAGTGTCTGTTTTAATGACCTACTGCATCTTGCTTTATATAAGAGTCCAGCGCCAGCATCAATATCAAATGCAGCGACTAAGATAAAACTTGAGGTTCATGATGAACTGATGTCCACGGTGACGCATCGCCATGTATACTAGGGCGTACGCAATTGTGTCTTATTTTAGGTAACCTACTTCCTAAGTAGGCTGGTATCAGTACCATCCCTCGATCTTAAAATACTACTGTCATCAAGGTCGGATACTCTGGGGACTTACGAAGGGTATACGATTTTTTTGTCTGGTGACTACCTTCGTTTGAATCTGTCAACAGAAGGACGATCATGAGAGCGATGATATCGATAAATGTACGACCTAACTTCATTTATTGTTTTTCAAATATCAAGAACGATTTGGATGGTGAAGAAAGTGATGGAACATATTGCGTGGAATCCTACCTTAATCGAAACTGTTGTTCAAGATTGAAGTTATTTTAGCTTGAAGCATGTTGGCAAGATAATCGAAACCAATACCCACATTGTGTATTTACCATCATGATTTCAGCGGCGCTATCTTTGATTCTTCTGTTTCTTGACCATCAAGCCTTCCATACATCATGATATTATCATTTTAGGCAGAAACTGGTCAAAATATATGCGCCATTGAATATCATACTTGGAAAACCCGGGATGCGGGATGTGGTTGCTAGGTATTAGTAATGTTACTGGCGTGTCAGAAAAGTAGAGGGTGAGTTCAGCGGCCAGCCTGAGGTCGAAAGATGTATCGTAGACACTTAGTCCCACTTTCTCCTACAGGTTCACAACTAGAATCACAAAAACGACAGATACAGCGAATGGAACCTAAATCGTTCGTTGACGCTGTTGGAGGAGTGATGTCATCGTAATTGATGAACCTTTGGATTCGATGAAAGGGGCAGAATCCAGTTGTCGATATAGCAGCTGGATGACGACACGCTGTTGCATTGATTCTAGTAGACAATTGACTCCATTCAATATATTCAAACACTGACACACCTATGAAATGTCGTTTTTCTGATGATCAACACACCGATCAACAATACCATCTCAATATTCGGGGGAAGATGAACGGCCCTGAACAGAGTTTGCAGACGACGAGATAAGGCTGTTATCGATTGTTGCTTTGAGTTTGGAATGATCTTTCCCTACACTCTAACACCTTTTGAAGGCCTTTCACGACTCGGTATATGAGAAGGGAGTTTAAAATGAAGAAAGTGGGCGGGAGAGAAGATGCTGAAGGGAATGAAGTGAGTATTCGAGGATGAAGATTTGATTATGAAATATACCTCGGACGTAGGTGTAACAACGTGCCATCGCACAGCGCGGGGTCTACGATTAAAAAGTAGTAAGTTACTGTATGCGCGTTAATGTGGATTTGACCTGACCTTTGGTGTTCAATCTTTCTGCATATATGCAGTGCACTATCGTCTTGTAGGTGTGATTTGAAGGTAAGTCAGAATGATCTGAGTGTGATCCAGCAGTGAGACGAATAGAGGGTGGTGAGTTTATGTTGACAAGGAGATATTAGGTTAAGTATACCTTTGGACCTGTGTCACTGGCAGCCACGCGCTTCTTGGCAGACCTCGTCACCCTTACCCGCCACAAGGCCCGCCTTCCTCTACCTTTTCGGTCTATCCGGCATATTGTCCAAGGTAGCGCCTACAATGAACCCCAGTCCAATAAATTATTAAGAGCATATGATGAATCTGAGTCGTGAATGAGGTTGTTGGTGGTGGTGGCCAATTTTTCAGAGGACGGCCAGAAAGCAGTGACAGTGACCAACGACTCAGGAAGATCCGAGTCCAAGAGTTCACAAGGATTACATAGTGCTTGTGGGGTCTATCCGGAATGAAAGACAGACAGTACTTGAATCAAAAACAGGGCAACACGAGCTGGCTCTCAGTAAGCTAACAAATAGGACCTGAGTGAGATGCGTTTAATGATGGATGTTTTCAACAACGATGAGTCTTTCCCACGCTTGACTAGTGGGCAACGAGAAAAGGCCGTGGCGTCTGTGCACCGTCCGTGCCACGTCTGTGCAGAATTACACGGACTGCACGGCTTTTGCACGGACCTCCATATAAGATATTAATTTTAACTACGTCTTCCAAGGTCGGTAGAGCTTTTTTTCCAATGTTTTTTCGCTTTCCTTTGTTATTCAAAGGCATGTAGATCATTTACCACAGATCAGGCTCTTAATTTCTGATCACAGGCGGATACTATAGATGTTATGCCTGTCAATATAGCTTCGCTGTAACCCTACAATTTATATTAGGAGTAATAAAGTAGCATTACCACCTCAAGACGAAGTTTCATACCCTCTTACCATTTTACCGGAAAACAATTCGCCCTTAGGTGCACGGACTTGCACATCCTCAGCACGGTCGTAACCAGGGACCTGCACGGACCTGCACAGACCTGCACAGACTGTATACCATTGGCACGGACCTGCACGGACGTCTATACCAGGGGGCATGGACTTGCACGGACGTGTATACCAAGGTATACCATTGGCACAGACTTGCACGGAGGTGACATGGAGGTTATTCTGCATTGTTTCCTAACCCGAATAGACTTAACTTTGGAATCACAGAGACAGAGACAGAAGTGACCGAGAATTAGAGGTACAAGTCTGATTTTTACTATTCTTAACAAATATCTTACAACTTCTGCCTCGAACATAGTGCGGACCTGATTTCGTTACAAATTCCCTTCCACCTGCGCTTCCAGTGGCCCCAATCGAGCAAAGAACTTGTCCCAAACCCCACCCAAAGAACTCAAAAACGAAGAGAATTGAAGATGTTTTGCCATGTAGATACACTTCATTTCACAACTACATAGGTCGTTAAAAATGATATACAAGAGCCCTGACCATACAATGACTTCCTACCAGTGGGCAGGCCAACCAACTGACTACCCGGTGCACAGACGTCAGTAGTGCACAGATCAGTTTGCACGGACCTCAAATCCTCTCGCACGGATGTTGCACGGACTGCCACAGACTGCCACAGCCTTTTACCCGTGCCCTTGACTAGTGTATGCTGCCTTTGATCATCTATTAGTATCCACCATCTCGATATCGTCACGTAGTCGAACGCCAATATCATCATCTCTATTCGCAATACCGACATCTCCCGTTTCCGATATTGAATTTGGATTGTTAGCTGCAAATCGCAAACTCCCAATGGTAGATTCCATCATAGATTCCTTGTCGTGGAAAGACAATCCCTTTGAGACCCGCACAATGCAGATTGTAGGTGTTATACCCTAGATAGACCCATGTTATCAGTAAAATATTAAGGAGCAATGACTGATGTTGTAATCACATTGAGCATTTGGTGCATATAAACGATGATAGTATAAGCTTTTTCGGCACCGTCCATCGGTTGAAGGGCAGTAGCCACGAGCCGAGCCAATTGGATTGAAAACAATAACATGCCGGATTCAATTACCACGAATATGATGGTCCGAATTTTGCACCCGCCAGTGGCACCCAACGTTTGATCGTCCGAAACGGATTTGACTTCACGGTACATGCTGAAGATCTTGAAGATGATCAAGCCCGTTACCAGAGCATTAACAGTCATGGACATGGCAACACCTGCCATAATCGTCCCAAAAATTGGGGCAGGCTCAGGTAGCAGTGCGCTTGATAAAATGTGCTCAAAGATGATAGTCACTATCAACATAGCTAGAGGCAGGAAATTGAAATTAGCCAGTCAAATAAGATAGGTTGATAGGAGTTGACTGACCTAAGAATGCAAATGCTAAGATTGAAGGAAGGATCACGACACGGATATTGCATCCCCACACAATCCAGCAACGGTATATCTTTAAGATTTGCATCAATAAAATAATTGATAGGAAAAGTAGCTTATACATACTATGATAGATTGAGCCATGAAATCGCAGCAACAAAATATTGTGCCGTGAGCAATACTAAGGTAGAGCACTATTTTGGCCTCTGCATCCTGGTTCCTATATAGCCTCAACTGCAGAACTGAAAGTGTAAAAAAAGAAGGTTATTGTTACCAATGGAATTGTTACTCACATAATATGTGGAAATTAGTATATCAAGCACAAAGGTGACAGAAGACAGAACATATAGAGCACAGAGAGCATAGAAAACAATATTTTTCGTCTTGTCGGCGCCCTTCTTCGATACGCAGTGGTCTTGTAAATACATGGAAAACATGCCAGAATAGAGTCCTGAGACAGGTTAATATTACACTTCTGTAGCAGAGGCTCTGAAAGTTGTAGAAAATATCTCACCGTAGAGAAAACCATAGAGACATATTCCAATGGTGCTAAAGTCATCGGGAGTTAACTTCATGAGTTCGTGTCTGTTTCAATGAACTATTACATATTGCTTTATATAAGAGTCTAGATCAATATCAAACGCAGTTACTGAGGTTCGTGATGAATTGATGATCTTCACAAACTGTCACCGTCATAAAAAGAATCAGATTTCTGGTCAGGTAGGAATATGTCACGGTGCTGCATCGCCATGTATACTTAGTAAATAGTTTGAGGCAAAAAACGGTACGCAACTGTGTCTTATTTTATGTAACCTGCTGGTAGTCAGTTGTTCCAAGGTAAGTATTAGGCTGGCGTCAGTATATCCCTCGAATTTAAGATACTGCCGTCATCAACGGTGATACTCTGGGGACTTACGAAAGGTTTGATGTCTACCTTCTCTCGTTTATAACATTCTCTATCATAGTGAAGAATGATCGTAGATTAGAATACCGTCTTTGAGCAAACGATCAATGTGACAAGAGTAACTGAGGCTTCTTCTGTCGCTAACTCTCACTCTTGACAATTCCTCACTCGCTCTTGAGTTTCATTTTTACTTTTTTCATCACAGAGTGTAGACTTACTTAACTTGGGATTGTCTCCTCCCTGATCAGCTCTAGAAATTGTGCATCATTTCATCACACTTCACGCAACGAATGTTTTATCATACGTTGGTGAAAATTAAAAAAAAAAAAAAAAAAAAAAAAATTTAGGTTTCCAGCCAGCCCAGCCCATGCCATATTTCTGCCGGCACTGCCGGCATGTGCCATTTTGTTCCTCTTTTAAGTAAAATGAACTTTATAAGCGTGTCAATTTTTACAGATGTTTCGATGTCTTATACATTAGACCTTATTTTTAAGATACTTTGGGTGTTAATTCGACCAACTACTGGTTTAACAACCCTGACTTCGGTTTATAAATTAAATTAAATATAAATTAAACAAAAAATCGTGATTATTAACCACATTTATCCAGCCTCTTATCGAGGGGACTGAAGGGTCTAAATAAACTCTCCCTTTATAATTGTGCTAAAAACTTATTTAACTGAAAAAAACGTAAAGAGCAAGTCATATGTGGGTGATGGGCACATGCCGGCAGGTGCCGGCAGAACTCTGCCCATTTCTGCCAAGTGCCTGGCAACTTTGTGCCGGTACTTATAAGTTCAAAACTTAGAGCAGCCCAGCCGTAGGCAGTGGCACTCTGCCATGGGCACTTGGCAGGTCCTGCCCCGGCCAACCGTCGGGATTAATCCTCATCATAAACAGAATAATGTGAACCAAGACACTACACTTTGGTACAACGTTACTGTTACAATTCCGACGCGTGGCATGGCATTACCATCAGCCGGCATCTGGGATACCAGCATAAAAGACCTGGAAAACCGGAGGTGCCATACCTATACATGTCATACGGCATTTTAGGTCAAGTCGTCAGGTTCCGACATAGCACCGGTACCTGAATGTTGGTATAAAACCTGTAGGGTTTCGGGAAGTTGAACTTCCATGTGTACGACATTGACATGGTATTGTGGGTACATGATATCGATGCCAATGCCACGCGTCGGGATAGTCAACGTACAACGTTTAACGCTACATCCGAGTTGTAGTCCGTTATTGACCGGAATAATGGATAGCCTTAAACATTAGTGTATTTTTAATAAACGGGGAAACTAATGATTTAGAAGATAACGATAGAGTATCCCTGACCTCCGTTCAGATCAACGTTACTACGTTATGTACTACGTTAACAGTATCGTTACATACTTTTACACAACGTACTACTTTACTACGCACTACGTTAAAAGTCGTTGCTGGCTATTTTGCAAGCAACACTTTTCTACGCACTACGCACTACGCACTACGTTAGAAGTCGTTGCTGGCTATTTTACAAGCAACGCACTACTACATACTACGTCAAAAGTATAATTACTTTTGTACACAGCACTACGCACTACAAAAAAGACGGCCGTCTGTACACGGACCGTCACCCGTCACTGGGTTGATTTTAGACGGCCGTCCCCGTGGACGGGACGGTTGGCAGCCCTACTCCTAATTTATGGGTTACGAGACACACTCGTCGCGTCGTAGACTCCTAATAACTGGGTCACGCAGCGTGTCTCGCACCTACAGAAACCTTGAGTTGGCTGCTTCTTGGGTCGGGAAGTACCAAGTACTTTCACCCAAAACATACTAAGCAACTCAAATTTACATCCAAATGTCACACAAGAATTTCGCTTGAAATTATTACAACAAATATTACTCGGTCACATGCTAGTGACTCGCAAAGAAATCTATCAACAGAATGATGATCATGATAGCGATGATATCTACCAATTTACGATCTAACTTGAATTATTGTCTTTCAAATATCATGAGCGATTTTGACGGTGAAGAAAGTGATGGAACATATTTCGTGGAATCCTACCTTAATCGAAACTGTTGTTCAAGGTTGAATTTATTTTAGCTTGAAGTATGTTGGAAAGATAATCGGAACCAATGCCCACATTGTGTATTTACCATCACGGTGCTAACTTTGATTCTTCTCTTTCTCGATCATCAAGCCTTCCACACATCATGATATTATGGCACAAACTAGTCAAAATAGATGCGCCATTGAATATCATACTTGGAAAACCCGGAATGCGGGATATAGTTGCTAGGTATTAGTAATGTTACCAGCGTGTCAGAAAAGTAGAAGGGTGAGTTCAGCGGCCAGCCTGAGGTCGAAGGGTGTATCGTAGACACTTAGTCTTATTTTCTCCTGGACGTTCACAACTAGAATCACAAAAACGACAAATTCAACGAATGGGACCTAGATCGTACATCGACGCTGTTGGAGGAGTACCTGATGAACCTTTGCATCGGGTGAAAGGAACCCAATCCAGTTGTTGATATAGCAGCTGGATGACGACACGGCTATTGCATTATTGATTCTAGTAGACAGTTGACTCCATTCAATAGATTCAAACACTGACAAACCTATGAAATGTCGTATTTCTGACGATCAACACACCAATCAACAATACCATCCTCGTCAATATTCGGGGGAAAATGAACGATCCTGAACGGGGTTTGCAGACGACGAGATAAGGTTGTTATCGATTGTTGCTTTGGGTTGGACTGATCTTTCCCTACGCCCTAACACCTTTTGAGGGCCTTTTACGACTCGGTATATGATAAGGGAGTTTAAAAAGAAGAAAGTGGGTGGGAGGGCAGATGCTGAAGACAATGGAGTGAGTATTCGAGGACGAAATTTCATTATGAAATATACCAAGGCTGTAGGTGTAACAACGTGCCATCACATAGCGGGTGGTCTACAACTAAAAGCAGTAAGTTGCTGTATGCGCATTAATGTGAATTTGACCTGACCTTTGGTGCTATATTTCTGCATATATATAGTGCACCATCGTCTTGTAGGTGTGATTTGAAGGTAAAGTCAGAATGGTCTGAGTGTGATCCAGAGGTGAGACGAACAGAGGGCGGTGAATTCACGTTGACAAGGAGTACTAGGTTGAGTACCTCCTGGACCCGCGTCACTGACAGCCACGCGCTTCTTCGCAGACCTCGTCACCCTCAGCCGACACCCAGCTTTCTCTATCTTTCCGGCCTATCCAGCATATTGGTAGCGCCCCCAGTCCCAATAATATGATTTAGAACACATAATGAATCTGAGTCGTGAATGAGGTTGTTGGTGGCGGTGGAATTTTCCAGAGGTTATTGTTGGACAGTGCGGGCCAGTAAGCAGTAACAGTAATCAACGACTCACACAGAGCTTGAAAGATCCGAGTTCCAAGGATTATTACTATGTATACATAGTGTTTATGGGGTCTATTCAGAATGAATGACGGACGGTGCTTGAATCAAGAACGGGGCAAACACGAGCTGGCTCTCAGTGAGCTAACAAATAGGACCTGAGTGAGACTGGTTTGAGTGGGCCGTTGCCTTCAGCACGGCAGATCCGAGTTCCGTCAGATCAAGTGTTGAACAGATATCTTACGATACTATTAGGGATCTCACTTGTCTCATATCCAATGTATCCAATGTAACCCCAAGACTTGTATTTTAATGCTGATCCAGGGACATGTAGTTGTGGGTGGATGGGGTCGTTCGTATTCCTCCAAATTTTTAACTGAATTCCTAGGGCTCTGTAGATGATCCCTGTTCGTTTAGCCTGAGACACTTGGTGGAATGAAAGACGACGGAGACCCCTTGGACTCGGGCAGCCAACTTCTGCTGAGTTTGAACTTCGCAGTCCAAAGTCCGAGATCCGAGGCCGACCGGCTAAACCCGCACGAATCAACCCGTTCGATTTTGCGGGCCCAGGTTGTAAAGACCGAGTTTTCAATACTGAGAACCCGGAACTCGGAATGCTTTAATGATGGACGTTTTCAACAACGCCACGCTTGACTATTCTGCCTTTGATCATCAATTAGTATCTACTTGGTATCTACCATCTCGATATCGTCACTTAGTCGACCGCCAATATCATCGACTCTATTCACAATACCAACTTCTCCCGTTTCCGATATTGAATTTGGGTTGTTAGCTGCAAACCGAAAACTCCCAATGGTGGATTCCATCATGGATTCCTTGTCGTGGAAAGACAATCCCTTTGAGACCCGCACAATGCAGATTGTAGGTGTTATACCCTAGATAGACCCATGTTATCAGTAAAATAAGGAGTAATGACTGATGTTGTAATCACATTGAGCATTATGTGAATATAAACGATGATATCATAAGCCTTTTCCGCACCGTCCATCGATTGAAGGGTAGTAACCACGAGCCGAGCCAATTGGATTGAAAACAATAACATGCCAGATTCAATTAGCACGAATATGACAGTCCGAATTTTGCACCCGCCAGTGGCACCCGACATTTGGTCGTCCGAAACGGATTTGACTTCACGGTACATGCTGAAGATCTTGAATATGATCAAGCCAGTTACAAGAGCATTAATAGCCATGGACGTAGCGATACTTGCGACAATCATCCAAAAATTTGCGGGAAGCACGGGTAGCACTAGGTCTGAAAAAATGTACGATAAGATGGTACCCCCTACCCACATAGCTAGAGGCAGTAAATTGAAATTAGCCAGTCAATTAAGATAGGTTGGCTGACATAGGAGTTGACTGACCTAGGAATGCAAATGCTAAGATTGAAGGAAGGATCACGACACGGATATTGCACCCCCACACAATCCAGCAACGGTAGATCTTTAAGATTTGCGTGAATAAAATAACTGATAGGCAAAGTAGTTTATCCATACTATGATAAATTGCGCTATGAAATCGCAGCAACCAAATATTGTGCCGTGAGCAATAGCAAAGTCGCGCACTATTTGGTCCCCCAACGGCCAAATCTGCACAACTGAAAGCGTAAAAAAGAAGGTTATTGTTACCAATGGAATTGTTACTGACTTCATATAGTATATCAAGCACAAAGGTAACAGAAGATAGAGCATATAGAGCACAGAGAGCATAGAAAACAATATTTTTCATCTTGTCGGTGCCTCTTTTCGATGCGCAGTGGTCTTGTAAATACATGGCAAATATGCCAGAATAGAGTCCTGAGACAGGTTAATATTATACTTTTTTAGCACCGTGAAAGTTGTAGAAAAATTATCTCACCATAGAGAAAGCCATAGAGACACATTCCAATGATGACAAAGTCATCGGAAGTTAACTTCATGACTTTCGTGTCTGTTTTAATGACCTGTTACATGTTGCTTTATATAAGAGTCTAGCATCAATATCAAATGCAGTGACTGACAAAACTTGAGGTTCGTGATGAATTGATGATCTTCACAAACTGTCAATGTCATAAAGAATCAGATTTCCGGTCAGGTAGGAATATGTCACGGTGCTGCATCGCCATGTATACTTAGTAAATAGTTTGAGGCAAAAAATGGTACGCAACTGTGTCTTATTTCATGTAACCTGCTGGTAGTCAGTTGCTCCAAGGTAAGTAGGCTGGCATCAGTATATCCCTCGAATTTAAGATACTAGCGTCACCACGGTTGGATACTCTAGGGACTTACGAAAGGTATATGATTTTTTGTCTGATGTCTACCTTCTCTCGTTTAAATCTGTCAACGATGATCATGATAGCGATGATATCTATCAATTTACGATCTAACTTGAATTATTGTCTTTCAAATGTCAAGAGCAATTTTGATGGTGAAGAAAGTGATGGAACATATTTCGTGGAATCCTACCTTAATCGGGGCTGTTATTAAAGGTTGAATTTATTTTAGCTTGAAGTATCTTGGCAAGATTAATCGAAACCAATGCCCACATTATGTATTTACCATCATGATTTCAGCGGCGCTATCTTTGATTCTTCTTTCTTGATCATCAAGCCTTCCACACATCATGATATTATGGCACAAACTAGTCAAAATAGAGACGCCATCGAATATCATACTTGGAGAACCCGAAAATGCGGGATATAGTTGCTAGGTATTAGTAATGTTACTAGCGTGTCAGAAAAGTAGAAGGGTGAGTTCAGCCAGCAGCCAGCCTGAGGTCGAAAGATGTGCAGTAGACACTTAATTAGCCTTATCTTCTCCTACAAATTCACAACTAGAATCACAAAAACGACAGATTCAACGAATGGGACCTAAATCGTTTGTTGACGCCGTTGGAGGAGCGATGTCATCGTACTTGATCAACCTTTGGATTCGATGAAATGGGCCCAATTAAGTTGTCGATATAACAGCTGGATGACGACACGGCTATTGCATGGATTCTAGTATACAATTGACTCCATTCAATAGATTCAAATACTGACACAGCTATGAAATGTCGTTTTTTTGATGATCAACACACCGATCAATATTCGGGGAAACATGAACGATCCTGAACAGAGTTTGCAGACGACGAGATAAGGTTGTTATCGATTGAATTGATCTTTCGCTACGCGCTAACATCTTTTGAAGTACGACTTGGTATATGACAAGGGAGTTTGAAGGGAAGAAAGTGGATAGGAGAGAACTGATGCTGAAGACAACGAACCGAGTACTCGAGGATGAAATTTCATTATGAAATATACCACGGTCGTAGGTGTAACAACGTGCCATCGCACAAGCGGGGGGTCTACGATTAAAAGGCAGTAGGTTACTGTATGCGCGTTAACGTGAATTTGACCTGACCTTTGGTGTTCAATCTTTCTGCATATATGTAGTGCACCATCGTCTTGTAGGTGTGATTTGAAGGTAAAGTTAAAATGGCCCGAGTGTGATCCAGCGTTGAGACGAATAGAGGGTGGTGAGTTTTTGTTGACAAGGAGTATTAGGTTAAGTACCTTTGGACCTGTGTCACCGACAGCCACGGGCTTCTTCGCAACCCTCGTCACCCCCACGCGCCACCCGGCTTTCTCTATCTTTCCGGTCTATCCAGCGACTGCAACGAACCCCAGTTCCAACAACACGATTTATAACATATGATGAATCTGAGTCGTGAATGAGGTTGGTGGTGGTGACTAATTTTCCAGAGGATGTTGTCGGACAGTGACGGCCAGTAAGCAGTGGCAGTGACCAACGACTCAAACGGAACTTGAAAGATCCGAGTCAAGGACTCGGATTATTACTATGGTATACATAGTGTTTATGGGGTCTATTCAGAATGAAATACAGACAGTACTTGAATCAAGAACAGGGCAAACACGAGCTGGCTCTCAGTGAGCTAACAAATAGGACCTGAGTGAGATGCGTTTAATGATGGATGTTTTGTACAACGATGAGTGTTTCCCACGCATGACTAGTGTATGCTGCCTTTGATCATCTATTAGTATCTACCATCTCGATATCGTCACTTAGTCGACCGCCAATATCATCGTCTCTATTCACAATGTCGACTTCTCCCCTTTCTGGTATTGGACTGTTAGCTGCAAAGCGCAAACTCCCAATGGTAGGTTCTATCATAGATTCCTTGTCGTGGAACGAGAATCCCATTGAGACCCGCACCAGGATGATTGTGGGTGTTATACCCTAGACAGAACCATGTCATCAGTAATATAAGGAGTAGCAGTGACTGATGTTGTAATCACATTGAGCATTTGGTGGATGTAAATGATGATATCGAAAGCTTCAACGCTAGCCATCGTGCCAAAAATACTAACCACGAGCCGAGCCAATTGGATTGAAAATAATACCATGCCAGATTCAATTAATATGAATATGACAGTCCGAATTTTGCTCCCCCCAGCAACGCCCAAAGTTTGATCCGAGGTGGATCTGACTTCACGGTACACAGTGAAGATCTTGAAAATGATTAAGCCCGTCACCAGAGCATTCACGGTCATGGACATGGCCAGACTTGCCACAGACAGCCAAAACCCCCAGCCAAATGCCGTAACTAGGTCTGATAAAATGTACTGTGAGCCGTAACCCGCTATCCACATAGCTAGAGGCAGTAAATTGAAATTAGCCAGTCAAACAAGATAGGTTGGTCACTGACCTAGGAATACAAATACTAAGATTAAAAGAAAGATCACAACACGGATATTGCAACCCCACACAATCCAGCAACGGTAGATCTTTAGAATTTGCATGAATAAAATAAATGACAGACATACCAGTTTATACATACCAGGATAGATTGAGCTATGAAATCGCAGCAACCAGTTACTGTGCCTTGAACAAAACCGAGGTGGAGTAATGCCGTCCCGAATCCATGCTTGCGAAACTGCACAATTGAAAGAGTAAAATAAGATGGATATTGTTTTCGATGGAATTGTTACTAACTCTATATATGAAAACCGTTAGATCAAGCACGACGGTAACAACAGATAGGGCGTATAGAGTACACAGAGCATAGAAAAGGATATTGTTCCTCTTGTCGGTGTGTTTTTTCGATGCCCAGTGGTCTTGTACATACATGGAAAATATCCCAGAATAGAGTCCTGGGACAGGTTAATATTATACTTCTTTAGCAGCGGCCGTG
Source organism: Phlegmacium glaucopus (assembly GCA_015039465.1). Lineage (NCBI taxonomy): Eukaryota > Fungi > Basidiomycota > Agaricomycetes > Agaricales > Cortinariaceae > Phlegmacium > Phlegmacium glaucopus. The sequence goes on from MU130707.1 coordinate 204,641, forward strand.
AAACTTCAAGAAAGTTGTAGAAAAATATCTTACCGTAAAGAAAGCCTTCCAGACATACTCCAAGGATGTAAACGTCTGCAGGAGTTACCTTCATGACTTTTTGTGGGTTTTAATGATCTATTGCATCTTGCTTTATACATTAATATAAGAGTCTAGTATCAATTATCAAATGCACTGACTGAGATAAAACTTGGGCGCTTGAGCTTGAGGTTTGAAGCTTGAAGCCCGTGATGAACTAATGATCTTTATGTCATAATCGGATTCACATTATCGATTAGGTTATAGGTAGGAATGGCGCTGGAATGTGTCACGATGACCCATCGCTATGTGTACTTAGTACATAGTTTGAGGCGAAAAATGGTACACAATTGTCTTATCTTAGGTAACCTACCGGTGGTCTGTGCCAAGGTAAGTAGGGTCAGTATATCCCTTTACTCTGGGGACTTACGAAAGGTATATGATATGGATCAATTCACGATCTAACTTGAATTATTGTCTTTCAAATATCAATAGCGATTTTGATGGCGAAGAAAGTGATGGAACATATTTCGTTAATCGAAATTGTTGTCCAGGGTTGAATTCATTTTAGCTTGAAGCATGTTGGCAAGATAATCGAAACCAATACTCACATTGTGTATTTGCCATCATGATTTCAGCGGCGCTAGTTTTGATTCTTTTCTTTCTTGGTCATCAAGCCTTTCACACATCATGTTGCTTGGCATTTGTAATGTGTCTCGGTAAAGTGGGAGAGTGACTTCAGCCTGAGGTCAAAAGATGTATCATAGTCACTTACTCCTATTTTCTCCTACAACAAACGTTTCTTGAAGCCTTGATCAATCACCAATTACCCGATTATTTTATCATATCAAATTGAGTTCCCGACTCGGAAATGGACACGGCTAATCGCCATCTGTACTAGTATGGCAGGGGTCATGAACGGTGACACAACAGCTGTCGAAGACGAAGATAAGCGATAATAATGTGTAGTGTTACCAAAGTTCGGTTCAGTTCGGTTCTTCAACCATTTTTGAAGAACCGAGAACCGAACTGAAGGGTCCTTCACTGAACTGAACCAGAACCAGAACCAGAACTGATAGAACCGGTTCAGTCGGTTCAGTCCGGTTCTAGGACCGGTTCGAACTGTTGAACCGATAAAAAGCAAATAAATAACAATTAAATTATATTATTTCAATACAATATGAGGGTACTTTAATGCGCTACTACTAGTACACTACTAACATTAATGAAATAGACCCCATTCATTTATCATTCATTCATTTGTTGTTGTCTCTTCGTGTTCGTTCATCGTTCATTCAGTGCAGTCGATCTTGGTTTGTTGGCCGAGGGTGGGCCAGGGGGCAAAGCCGTGCTGGTATAGGTATTGTTTCGTCAAGATTTTCTGCTGTAGGTACTTTGCATCCCCCGAGCAACCTGATAATAGTAGACTTCTTAGCCAGATACTGGGAATCTATTCTTACACCAATCAAAAACGTACCTCACTTTTGCCCCCTGGTCAGGCAGGTCGATTGCGCCATAGATAGTCAGTGATTGATAACAGCAAATACCTGACTCATTACATACTAGAATTTTGTACAAAAAAAGGGAGGGAAGACGGTCAGTTGAACAAAGTACAAGACCTTCCTAGGCAAAAGTAAACTTTCTCACCTCTACAATGGATGGCGCAAGATAACGCAATAGCACTTTATGCAACGTCGCAGTCTCCTTGACCAGAATTTCCATGTACTCATTAACACTACCACCTGGTTTTGGCACAGTTTGCGTTCATTCATCGTTCGTTTACTCGTTCGTCATCCATTTGTTAATTCGTTCATGTTCGTTCACTCGTCTGAGTCGTCGTTCATTCACTTTCGTTCGTCGTTCATTCGCTGCTTGATCATTCGTTCGTATTCCGTTCGTTCATTTGCGGTCGTGTTCATTCACGTATCGTCGTCATTTGTCTGTCCTAGATTACATTAGAATTTAATTTTAATTTCAAAAAAATGCTTCCCAAGGGTGCTTAGTTGCCTATCATTGTTGTACTCGTCATCGTTGTGCTTGTCGTTGTTGTACCTGTCGTTGTCACAGCTGTGCCTGTTGTTGTGCCTGCTGTTGTGCCTGCTGTTGTCATCGCTATCTATTGTTGTAGTACATTAAAATAAGAAACTTACCAAAGATAACTCCCCCGGTAAGGAGTTGTTAGCGTTGTTTGTTGTAAGCATCGTTGGTGTTGTCACAACTTGTCAGTTGATAGCTAAGCGCTCGGGGATCATTCATTCATTGTTCCTCTGTTCGTTTGCCGTTGTCGTCCGTCCGTTCATCACTGTCATCCGTTTATTCGTTCGTCGTTGCCATCCATTCGTCCATTGTCGTTGTTTTTTCATTCGTCCAGACTCCATTCGTTGTCTTTGGTTCATTCGTTCGTCGTCGTTCGTTTATGTTCGTTCATTCATTGTTGGCGTTCATTGTTTGTCGTTTGTCTGTAGTAGTTTATATTAGATTTAGATTTAAATTTTAAAAAAAATACCTGCCAAGGTAGTACCGGTGCTCGTCATCGTGGTGCTCGACATTGTCGTCCGTACCCGTGGTTGTTATCCCTGTGTGCTGTCATAGTACATTAATTTAATGAAGAAACTTACCAAAATAACTCCCCCGGTGGGGAGTTGTTGGCGTTGTTGGTGTGGTTTTAGTGTTGTTAGCATTGTTGGTGTTGACACCGTGTTGTCAGCATTGATAGTAGTCGGATTTTTCAAACTCCGAAATCCAAAACATTGGGTCGGGCGCCTAACAATACTTTATAGATTATAAATTCAATTCTCCACTGAAAAATTAAGAAAAAAAATCTACATAAAGTTCGGTTCGAACCGGTTCGAACCCGGTTCTCAAAATCATAGAAATATGAGAACCGAGAACCGGACCGATGGTCCAAGATCCTTGGACCGAACTGAACTGAACCTGAACCGACGGTTCGGTTCTTTCGGTTCTCGGTTCTTGCGCCGGTTCGGAACCGAACTTTGGCATCACTAATAATGTGTCGAAGGACGCTTCTTGATCTAGTACTGCCACCTCACGCAATTTTCTCACGGTATATACCACCGTTGAGGCGAGGGCAGCAGACATAGATCGTAGACTAGCGTAGCTCAACTCTTTTACTGCTGATAGCATGTCATACGCAACGGGCACCTCTCAGCCACAGACGAGGCAAAAAAGTGCAACAACCGCTGCCAAGAAATCTAGAAGAGAACTTGAGGAAGCAGAATGTCTGACTACCGACATACGTAACAAAGATCAAGCAATCACACTGTTACGAACACGAGATTACCTTGTGTTAGGTGAGCCCATCAACCCTACCGACCTCTCATATGCCCTGTTACAGTTCGCCCATGGGGCAAAACTTGTGAAAACCACAACAGATATCATCAGAGCTTTTGCTTTTGTCATAGCCGATATAGGCACTCATCGCATGGCGGAAGAGTTGGTCGCTACCGTGAAGACGCAGTTGGCGGATCAGATGGAGTCATACAACACTCAGGTAGACATTATGAGAGATGCCGTAGAAAACGTCACAAGAGTATCAAAAGTGATCACTACTACAATGGCGGATCTCAAAGACGAATGCTCCGAGATATCAGACAAGATCACGCAGGCAACACTAGAATTCACCGACAAAACTACAGAACTCACATCAAATCCCAGCAAAGCAGCACGTTCCTACGCGGAGATAGCCCAATCACAGCCCATCCCGGACACACATCTCACAGTCATCACACGCAGCCAAACCAACGACCGGCAACTGCTACTACACAGGGACCCGAAAGGCACAGACACAGGTATCGACAAACTCACCGAAAAAGAACTAGTCGCCAAGGCGAATACCGCCCTTGACCTTATGGGCGATGATCTCCATGACAAGCCCACTAACACTAAATTTATAGGAGCGAAATTTATCAGAAATGGCAACATACTTTATCAACTCACTACGAAGGAAGCAGCAGATTGGCTGAGACTACCAATTGTCCGGGAACGCTTTGAAGCGCACTACGACAGAACCTCCAATATCAAGAATCGGGCCTTCTCCATTTTAGCGGAATTTGTTCCGACCACTTTCGAGCCAGGCCTAGATCACATCCATTCAAAAATCGAAGACGACAGTGGCATCAATCCCGGCTCAATTACCTTCTCCAAATACATCAAACCAAAACAACTACGAAATGCGACGCAATGCGTAGCCCATATTATTATAGGATTTAACGACAGGCAGTCCGCGAATCACGCCATCGAGCATGGTCTATTTATTGAAGGTAAACGAGTCTCAGCACGGAAGCTGCTCCCAGAACCAAAAAGATGTTTGAAATGCCAAAAATTCGGTCATCTCACGACGGACTGCAAAGCGACTACGGACACCTGTGGCAGGTGCAAAGGCCAACATAGAACGGTCGACTGCCTCATCACCGACACCAGCAACTTCACCTGCGCTAATTGCACAGCCGACGTAGCCAAGGGACACGGCACTGCGGACAGGAGCTGTCCACTATTCATCAAAGTCACTGAAAAACTGCACTCACGCATTCCTGAAACAAAATATAGGTTCTTCCCTACCCACGAATCAAAAACATGGAGACTCCTCGCCGATTCTGACCAACCCGCCCCCTCCAATCCATTTTACAACAGCAACAGCAATATAAACAATCCCTACGCCAGCCTCCCCCCACGCCCACCAGCAATCACTCTTACGGAGCCCCCCCAAACAGGCACACCGACCGAGTGGCAGAAACTAAATCGCCGTCGCGGACGCCAAAACCCCAACATGGAACCTCTTGGCAGTAAAAAGGACGTATCCGCCTCCAGATGGCCGTCTAAGCCGGCACAGCAGACGCTTCCTGGCATGTTTTCCCAGATGCAACAAAATAGCGCGGCAAGATCTGCGCTCTCAAACACTTCACCAACTGACCACCAATCAACCTCGTGGGCAGACTGGGATATTAACGACCATGATATTGGTCCAGTCCCAGAATCGTCGCAGCTCTCTTACATGTCTAATACCCATAATGCCAATTGACCATCGGCCTTTTAGAATACGGCAGCAGAACACTAACAAATCTCTCATCAGCCAAATCGACCTTCTACAAACACTCAAAAAGAACTTATACGACATCTGTCTCATTCAAGAACCGTACATCGACTTCAACGGTAAATCCAGGGCCAGCCCCCTTTGGTCAGTTATATACCCGTCTACCCACAAAAAACACCCAGACAACACCCGATCCTTGATATTGGTCAGCACAGACCTAGCAATGGATTCGTGGAAACAAATTCCATTCGACTCGCCAGACATTACTGCTATCGAAATTGGCGGTCATTTTGGTATGCTTCGTATCATTAACATTTATAATGACGTTAAGCACAATGATGCACTAACCCATCTATCAAATTACATGCGAGACCCAGCGCATCAACGCTGCAACAACCTTCCCCTGACTACCTTTTGGATGGGGGATTTTAATCGTCACCACCCACTGTGGGACGAACCTCGCAATGACCATCTTTTTACCAGACACAATCTCGATCTCGCGCAACCGCTCCTCAATATGTTAGGTCGTCATCAAATGAAGATGGCCTTACCACCGTTTATCCCAACCCTAAAAGCTCACGGTACAGGGAACCTCACAAGAGTCGACAACGTCTTCTGCTCGGAGGATATGTTAGACGGTATAATCAAATGTAATACAGATGACGCTAACAGACCCGCTAAATCAGACCATTTCCCCATTGTCACAGAGATAGACGTCCAGGCACCAAAGGATGCATGGGAACCCAGACGTAATTTTAGAGACGTAGATTGGGAAAAGCTAACCAAATCTATTCAGGACCAACTAGGGCACTTCCCTCCCCCTACAGAAATCACGACTAAGCAAGACTTTGATACAGCCCTTAAGAGGGTAAACGACGCCATCCAGCTTTCAATAGAAGAGAACATCAAATTATCTCAACTGAGCCCCTACTCCAAACGATGGTGGAACAGAGACTTGGACGCAGCGAAAAAGAAGACAAGGCAACTAGGCGCGAAATCCAAATACCATCGATGGAACCCGCAACACCCCATCCATGAAGAATATCGCAGACAGCGTAACGACTACGCAGAGGCAATAAGGAAGACCAAGGTTGAGCACTGGGCGGATTGGCTTGAAGGGGTAGATGAGGCCAGTATCTGGAAGGCTAGTAGACTGGTGACAGGACCGGCAACAGACACAGGAAGATCCAGGGTACCCACGCTACAAATTATCGACCCAGTAACTAAGAAAGTCACTGCGGAAGCTATCGATAACGAGAGTAAAGGGAAACTATTCTACAACACGTTCTTCCCAAAACCAAATCCAAACACACCACCCATCCCACCTAATGCAATATATCCTCCACCCAAATGGGCTTTCAAAAATATCACCGACGAACAAATACACCGCGCCATCAAAAAGCTGAAACCCTTCAAAGCTACTAGGAAAGGAACGACACCTAACAGTGTCTTGGTGAACGCCAGAGAAGTTTTAGTCCCTCATCTTGGACCGCTATTTCGAGCAACTCACTCTCTCAATTACTACCCAAAAGAGTGGTCTCTTACAGATACGTTGGCGATGAAAAAGCCAGGAAAGCCCGACTATACCATCCCGTCAGCATGGCGACCTATTGTCCTTTCCGATGGCCTGGCAAGACTTCTAAACGCCTGCCACACAGAAGACATTGTCTCTATGTGCGAAAAACTGAACTTACTACCTCTTAATCACTTCGGGGCTCGCCCAGGTCGCACAACAGCCGACTCAATCCACCTTTTCACGAAAACTGTCAAAGACGCTTGGCGGAAAGGACTGACAGCTTCAGCTTTATTCCTCGACGTCAAAGCGGCATTCCCAAGTGTTAACATAGAAAGGCTTACTCATAACATGCGCATGAAGGGTATACCAATCGAATACACTAAATGGATGAGATGCAGGCTAGATGGCCGGCAAACTGCGATCATTTTCGACAATCATAGGACAGACCACTTCGTAGTCAACAATGGCCTGGACCAAGGAGACCCATTCTCAGGAATATGTTACCTCATCTACAATGCGGACATACTTGAAATCCCTGATCGCAAACTAGGTGAAACCGCGCTTTTATACGTTGATGATGCAGCAATTATAGTAACAGGGAAGGACTTCTCGGAGACACATCACAAACTACGACAAATCATGCACCGCCCAAACGGCGTTCTAGATTGGGCCAGAACACACAACTGCGAATTTGGTATCGACAAGTTTCAGCTTCTCGACTTGACAAAACGCACTATCCCACACACATTCATTCGTAACAAACGTATACCCATGCCCAGACCCGACCTAATTTTAGGTCAACATCGCATCAAATCCGCAGAAACAGCCAAGTTTCTAGGGATTATAGTCGATAACAAACTATCATGGAAAGCCCAAGGAGCAGCTGCCCTCGCCAAAGGTCAAGAGTGGATGATCCAGTTCCGTCGCCTAATCTACAAAACACACGGAGTCTCGGCTGCACTCCTAAGGCGGCTGTACCTGGCGATTGCAGTCCCAAGGATGTTATACGCAGCCGATATCTTTCTTACCCCACAACGTAAAGCCGCCACGAGCGCACGGGGTAAGAGTACAACTACTTCCATCATCTCTAAACTCGCCCGGATACAACGGCTGGCAGCCATCATGATCACTGGCGCGATGCGAACATCACCTACTGACGCACTGGACGCCATGGCGAATCTACTACCCTTCCACCTTCTAGTACACAAACATCTATATCGAGCTACGCTACGCATGGCAACCCTACCCCCTAATCATGCATTATATAAGCCCATCAAAAATGCTTCACGACGCTTGGTCAAACGGCACCCATCTCCCTTACATATCTTATTCCATACGTACAAAATCAAACCTTCGCAAATCGAGAACATCAACACGGTTCGACAAGATAGCAAGTGGACTCCAAACTTCAAGATTAGAATAGCAGATACGAAGGACGAGGCGATAGAGGAGGAGAGGAAAGATGAGGCGGATGTGAAAGTTTATACAGATGGCTCAGGTCTGGACGGCAGGATAGGAGCAGGGGCAGTGATATTCAGAGGGCAGCTGGAAAAGAAAGCCATCAACTACTACTTAGGTACCAACACGCATCACACGGTGTACGAAGGAGAAGCGGTGGGAGCGATTCTGGGGATACGTATGCTAGCGCGGGAGAGGAACATAAAAACAGCCACCATAGCCCTCGACAACCAAGCGATTATCAAAGCGACTTGGCTGACAAAACCAGCACCTAGCCACTACCTCGTGGACGAGATAAACCAGGAAATCAACACCATCCTTAGGAAACATCGTGGCATCCAGATTACGCTCAGATGGATCCCGGGCCATGAGGGGCTAGTGGGGAATGAACGGGCAGACGAAGAGGCGAAGAAAGCATCCATGAACGGATACGGTTCGGCAGGGGAACTACCCAAACTCTTGTGCACAGAGCTACCACATAGCAAGGCAGCACTACGACAGGCGTATCACACAGAACTAAAACTACAAGCGCAAGACGAATGGTCATCATCACCTAGATTCGACCGGTCCAAACATATATTGCCAGCGGCACCCACACACCAATACCTATCACTGACACGCTCACTCTCACGCAAGCACACATCCATCCTTACCCAACTCAGAACCGCACACGCACCGCTCGCAAAGTATCTGCACCGGATTGGTAAAGCCGACTCGCCCTTATGTCCCAAGTGTCAGCTACACGACGAGACCGTGCTGCACTTCCTCCTTACATGCCCAGCGTACCAAGAGGCGAGGAGAGCGTTGCAAGCCACACTAGGACCCATAGTGCAGAATCTGTCTAAACTACTCAACACACCTGCAGCACTTAAACCTCTCTTCCGCTACGTCAAAGCCACACAACGGTTCAATCCATGATCTCCACAACAGCCCCGTCCCACGCCGTCTGCTCACATCCTAGCCTCGTCTTCTGCGCTTCTTGACCTTCTCCCCGCTTTCCCCCCATCACACCTCGTCTGATCCTTTTGTGTCGGCTCATTATACCCCCCCTCTTTATCCTACATTTAGACCCCATCATTATTTTATCATACCTACGGTGCACCTACCTCTTAGATCTTAACCCCACACCCGCATTGAAGTCCGTTCATCGGATCTTCACGCAGTTGCCGCAGTCTTCATTTATGTTTTTATTTTCATTACTACATTAGTCTATAACCGTGTACATACTCTCTGACATATGGTTCGCCACAACGGAGAATAAAATAGGATTTAAAAAAAAAAAAAAAAAGTCGACAGACGGCGGAAGATAAATTAGCGGGCACGTAGTCTTAGAGTCGTGAAAACCATTATACATGTAGGATGGTTGTTGATTTTCTCCCACTGAGAAGTTGACTGTCGACCAGCAGTGGTATCTGAACGCCGGGCGGACTATTCAGGCGATCTGATGATGGTGTTGCTTGCCGAGCCCCCTGAAACAGAACTCAAGAATTGAATGCTCTCAGTAGTAGGCTGTGTACCGTTGACGCACCAATCGTCGAAATAAATTAGTATGACGGAGTTCAAACCGAACGAGATGGGTGATGAGTGAGAAAGACACATTCAAATTAGCAGTGCTACTCACTTGGCGTCCCCAAATCTTCCAGTTCTGACCAACCGTTGAGCACTACAAATTGGCTATTTGGAGTTGTAGGACCATTTTTCATGATCGGAGTTCTTGACGGCCTTGTTGTCAAAAGCGGACTTGAACCAAGAGTGGGTGATGAGAGAGAAAGACACATTCAAATTAGCAGTGCTACTCACTTGGCGTCCCCAAATCTTCCAGTTCTGACCAACCGTTGAGCACTACAAATTGGCTATTTGGAGTTGTAGGACCATTTTTCATTATCGGAGTTCTTGACTGGCCTTTGTTGTCCAAAAGCGGAACTTGAACCAAAAGTGATTGTCTTGTCAGCATGGGAACCAGAATTTCTCACGCGCTAATCCCTTGAGCATCTGTACGTTGATTCTTTCCTTTTGACGACGACGACGACGACGTTTCGCCGACAGGGCCCTTCAACAACAACCCCTCCTTCGTCTCTTCCTCTCTTTCTTCCCGCACTTCCGCATATCTCTGTGGTCACATTCATTTCAATCCCTAGTCCTTGGTCATTGTATCAACCCTTTTTCAAAAAAAAACAAACAACAAAAACAAAAACAAAATGCCCAGCCATCATATCGAAGTTGTACGCAAAAACCTGGCCAGGAGAGTAATGGCCAATGATGTGTTAGAGAAACGTGCAGACCCCCCTGGTACGTTTAATTTCATGTCTTCACCACTAGACTAAATCTCTCTCCACAGCTTGCTCTAATATCTACCTTTCTCCAACTATGGGTCAAGTTGTTAATTCCCTGGATCCGCTACCCATTACTTGGAATTCTACTTGCCTTTCTGCTCAATCAATCGATATTTATTTGTATTCCCCCGACGCAGAGCTTCCTCGTATCCATGTTTGGGAGAACGTAGCTCTCTCCCGTGGAACCTACAATGCAACTCTCCTGCCTCGGTGGTGGAATTCAACCGCTTCCCAAAGTCTCCAAGTTTCCATCGTCCCTGCTGGCCAACCTCCCTTCTTATCCCAATTCCCAGGCGGCCCTGTTTTCAACGCCACATATACTGCTCCCGCTTCAGGCACCCCACCTTCTGCGAATACCGCCGTCGTCGATTCTGGTATCACCCAAGTCAATGATGTAGCCAACGCGAAGAAAGCCCTTACCCCTGGAAAGAAAGCCGCTGCCGCCATTCTAACCCTTCTCTTCGTTGCGTTCTGTATCGCAGCGTACATAAAGATGAAGCGGAACAAAGGCAAAGCAAATCGAAGACGTTGGACCGAGGCAGTTGACAAGCGTATGTCCACTATTTCTACCGATTGGAAGTCCGTTTCTGCTGCCGGCGCTCAGGCTGCCATTCGTAACTCGATTGCTGTCGGAAACCGTTCATCTTCCTTCTCCTTCGGAGCCATTCGTCCTTCTAGCAGTACCTTTGCCGTCGAAGATGTCGATGAGAAACGCTCAATGTCTCAAATGCGCACTGGAGTGGGTCTCCGCAACCCTGTCGCTCCCGTCACGACGGAACGTGTTTCTCGCGTATCTTTCGCTCCTGACACTCGTGTCTCTCGTGCTTCCGTTGCCGATTCCCGTCCTTCGGGTGAATCTCGTAGGACCAGGGCGTTTCATACTGGCTATGTCCCTCCCGTGCCCACTTTACCCGATACTCGCATCACTGACGAGTCGGACTCGGGATCGTTGTCTCCAAGACAAAGCCAAGGTCCATTGACCCTCACACCTGATGATATCCGTGCCAGGATAGCTACTAGCAAACGTACACGATCCACTACACCAAATAGCATGTCGAGTTCCGGAAATGAAATGGATGAGGTCATGCCCGCTTTGAGGAGTAAGTTGGCTCATTCCACAAAGAATAATGTCCTTTGTTGTTAATTTTCTTCCTCAGTGATGCGAACTGGCAGCGATCCTTCAGCACCAGATGATTTCCTTCTTAATCCACCA
>MU130707.1:217077-291792 GCA_015039465.1 Phlegmacium glaucopus
CGACAAAAGAAATCCCCTTCTTTTTTTCCCATCCCTCCCATAATTACTTCCATCCATTTTTGATTCTCGTGTTTTTAAGGTTTAATTTATTCATTCATCACACACACCCCCACATATATATACCAAAAAACCCCTTTTCTTCGATTCCACTCGAGCCTCCAGGAAGGCCTTTTTGTTCTCGGTTTCCTTTTTTGAAATTATTACATATATATACATATATATATAAATATATAGGGTCCTAGAAGGAGCGTTATCAGCAGATATTTTCTTTGGGCAAGGATTTAAATTTTTTATATCCCTATTGTCTTTTTCTTTTGCTTGATGAAAACTTTTTTGGCAATGTTATTTTTGGATGAAGTTGTTGGAGTAGTCCGATTGGACTTGGGGTCTGGGATGAGAGGTGTTTAAGGAACGTGTTTACAGCTATTTGCGAAATGGTAGACGTTTTGGAAATTTTCTTATCTGCGCCTTTGTTTACTGTAAACAACCAGATATAGTATAGTGCAAACAAACCGTGCCTCAATAAGGCCTCAAGGCCTCAATCCTCATTGCTCCACTTTCCCCCACCTCGCGTGAAATTCACTATGTCATCGCAATATATTGATTGTTGACCCTGTTGGTGACAAGGAACCTGTACTAGATGTAAATAGCGCAGCCGCTCCACTGCTTTCGGCTCATCATGCGCATCAATTCTGCCTAAATATGGGTATTTATACAAACAAAGGCACACATAAGAAATTTTTCAAAACGTCTACCATTTCGCAAATAGCTGTAAGTGATAAGCTAGCTGCACAGTATAGCGTTGTGGGCAGGAGTCGCTGTTTTATTATAATTGCGTGAGTCCTAATCCCACAAAAAGATTCTGTTTACAACAACAATATGCAAAATGGTAGACGTTTTCAAAAATTTGCCATGTGCATCTTTCTTTGTACAAATGCCAATAATCAGGCAGAGTTGAACCCTCGCGCCTTTAATTATGGTGACCTGATATTACAGAGGGTGATATAGCGGCGCCATATATAATAGTAAATATGATGAATAACTTCCGCTATATATCAGAGGAACAAAAGAACATTCTCACCTTGTGCCCTAAAGACATCGAGACTGCAATGGCTGTCCAATAATCTTACCATCAACAAGGGCCACATATTACAAGGATAATAGTCATATGGAGCCGAGAAAGACTCTTAATACTTCTACAAAACACATGACAACCAAATGTGCTTTGTAGAGGTATTAGAGCACAATCGGGCGCTGTCCGTGGTAAACGATGTCGAGAATGCGGCGCTGTAAGAAATTACGTGATGAGATGAGGCGCGGTACGTGATCTGGAATGTGGGGCGTTAGAGTACACTACTGGCTCTGGTGGCTACCCTCGAACCCTTCCAGATGATCATCCATGCCAAAAAGAAATCCAGAAATTTTTCATGGTGAGTATTCGCATAGTACGGTCTCCATGCCGGGCCACGTTATATGTTCTCCAGCTGCAATGGATTAGCAGAGATACGCCGCTTGTAAAATGGAGCTGCATAATTATGAATAGCTCTATCTTCAAGGAAAGACGTCCATTCCTCGAGTGGGTGAACGAGTGATGCCCAGGACGGCACCTCCTCGAATGGCTTGTTAGGATCCCGACGAAAGGCTTCATCTTGTTCTTTGCTAGTCACACCGACGCCACGGCGAAGACCCAATGTGATCTTCCAGTTGTATGCCTCCACCATACTTTCTACAAGGGAGGCTAAGATTGCGTATCGTAGCGGATTGGGGTCTTTGGGGTCGGGTATGTCTTTGATACGCCAGCGAGCCCGACGCCAGAAGTAGTCGCTTTCGAGCATGACGTAGTTTTGCTGATCAGCACAAAGAGCGTCGTGCAGACGATAGAGCGATCTCAGGGAAGTATCGCGAAGCTGGAAGAGGGGAAATGATCGGAGTCTCCTGTAGTTTTCCTCCACGTAGTATCGCTGATGAACGATGTCGGGATGGTCTCTGATCTCTAGGGGATCTAACGGGATCGGAAGCCTGTACCTCCAAGGAAGAGGCCACAGGAGTTTCCAAAGTGTAAGCCAGGGATGTGGGCAGCTTCGAGGACACTTCAGTGCCAACGCAACAAACTGAAGGAGCAAAGCAATCATACTATTTCAGACCGCGCCATGTTGAAGCCAACTTGAGATTTCCTATCAGGTGGAAAATGCGACGAAATATGTGGAAGGTCATCGCAAAATCGATGATCAGCTTTGTTTGCATTGATGTATATGTTGGAAGTCACGCAGTCACCTGAAAGTTCAAATTCAATATTTGAGCTATGTTTTGCCCAACTTGAACGTACCACCTGCAAGTCACCCATCACATGCTTTGCCCTTTGAGCGGCCTCAATCCACTTGGTGGTCCCATTACTCTAGTTGGAAATGAAGATATTGGTACGACGATACCAACTGAAATGGCTTCTGAGGTTATCTCATATGGGGAGATCTCTTCGAGTCTCGAAGATCTGGCCTCCATCATCTTAAACGCGCTTGAAATGACGTTGCCGCCACCAGAAGACAGAGGCATCCAGGACGCTCTCAAACTTCCCGATGGCGTGTCAGATTGGGAGTACTTCCATCCCATTGCTATCGGGCACTTTGACGAAGAAGGAGTATGTCCTGTAGATGAACGCGGCCGCTACCCCTCCGGTCGTGACGTTCAAATTCGACGTGTTACAGAGTATTATGGCCATGGAGGGTTCCTTGCTTACTTGGTTGAGGATGAAGGAGGGGGAGAGCGAACGGTGGAGGAGGCAACATGGTGTAGCCCTGGTTGCAACTTATTCGTGCTGCGAGGATGTTTGGAATATCTTCGTGTTTGGCTTGACCCATCTCTGCCGCAGCGCGTCGCATTCATGGACTCTGCGCCTTCAATGAGTTTGGAGGGTGAACTTTATGAGATTCTCAATTCACGCCACGAAAGAAGAGGTATGATTGCAAGTTTTCACTGATGCAGAGACTACATTGTCAAGTTTTTAGGATCTCCGACACACTTATTGCCAAGTATTCAATACGGCGACATTCCAAAAACGTGGGACCAAGATCAGTGGAATTACTTGAAAGCTCGTAAAGGATCTCATCACACGTCACGAGCAATACGCGCAGGTTTGAGGGGTGAGGGGCTCTTACCAGCTTTATATGGTGATTTTCAATGTTGGCTTTCAATGCGGCCAGATATGTGAGTCCCATCGTTTGTCTTATTAAACATTGATTACGATCAGCTTTCAGTTGGCCTTCTCCGAATGCTTCAGCGACACCTACATTCACGCAGCCAAGTCTAACTTCCGGCCTGAGCGATCGATTTTTGCAACTTCCTACCGAAATTCGGCTAGAGATCCTTCGGGAGCTTCCTATTCGTGACCTTCTTGCACTGTCGTCCGCCTCAAGAAGCCTTCGCGCATCTATAACTGAACCTGCCTTTCTAAACCAGGTCATCAAGGAAGCTGTGCTGAGGGGGTCTGAGTTTTGGATCCTTCCCGTTGCCGCGATACCTGGCGAAGTGGAACGAGCTTGGGAGGTAGCTAATCAGTGGCTTGTTATGGCATCCTCGAATCGTGCGCGTGAAGTCCAGCCAACGAAGTCCCCCTTCAACTCACCATCATTTCCATTCGTCGCATTCGTGCATGCATGTTATGGGTCGGATTCGATGAGGAATCGCCAACGCTTCTGGAACATTGTTAAGCAATTTGACGGTATATGGAGAGACTATCGACTCAATGGATGGCAGAGGGACATTTTCACGTCCTACGGAGAGGCTCCCTTAGACACATCTAATCGTAAATTTGTAGCGAATTGAACTCGTAGATCGAGCGAGCCTCATCAATTGCTTATTGAAATTTGGAATTGAGATTATTACTCTCAAATAGCATCATGTTATCAATCGATGACAACGGAGTCCCACCCTCAACGTTCTATTCATTGCTTATATAATCCTTTCGTGCACGCAGTTTTGACAATGGCTTACACGAGCTTAACCCAGAGCACGCTTTAAGCTATTTTTAGGCCGCTTCGGAGATATCGCCGATCGTATCAATACAAGATCGGTCTTTCAGCCAAGCGAGCACGTGATTCCGAAAAGTCCCAAGATATCTTCAGGGTCCTGCGCGCCTATTCTCACTTTCACATCTCCTTCCGGCTCTCGCCCTCGTTCAGACACCGGGGTTCCACCTGCCACTCTAATAAATGTGAAAGTTGGCGGAAGGTCACACGATGAGCGCGAAGATAACTTTGATTGAACCTACTTTCCTTGCGGTGAATTTTAATAATTTTACGGAAACACATACACGAAGCGTGTCTAAAGCAACGCACCAAGTCCTGACAAAATATCAAACTCTTCCGTGAATCTTAACAGGCATTCTCTGCATGCTTTCATCGTCACTTCATTAGATACAAACGAAATCGAGGGTATGTACATAAGAGAAAAATAAACTGATTCTTGAGAAGAAGGCGCACAACATCAAATCAGATTCCAAAATTCCAACAAAGATGCTAGTAAAATCTGTATATTTCGGAGGATTTTATAGTGGCATGAAACTTAAAAAGATTAAGATATATTTTGCTACTTGCATACGACGACAACATTTTCTCCACATTTTTGGAATGAAATCCTACATGTACATCTATAGATACGCTGCCACTTTTTCCCATAGTTTATAAACTGGTTTTGAAGGAAATTTCTATAAAGGACGTGTTAGTTCTCGCAAGAAAGAGGTTTATAATTAAATCACGACAAACAAGTTGAATATTTTCCAGTTCAGTCACATAACCATCATGGGGACCGGGGTTTTCTGGATCGCACTCATAACCTTCAGTAGCAGCTGCAACTACTCGTCCCAACAATTCCGATGCTTCCTTATCGACCAACACGGCAATAGAGGCTGCTTCTGCCTTCACATTGGCATTATAATACGCTTTGATATTCGCTGGAGCCGCCGTGGTGGTTGGAGTTGCCTTTACTTTCGCTGTGAAAAAAGCTCCTTTCTGTGACATCCAATTCAATCAAGTAAAAAGACAATTTAACGAACAAAAAGTACCTCTCCGTTGAACGTTTCATCAACCCACATCATCTTGCTTGGAGGGTTGGATGTGAGCTTGAGACCGGCATCAAACATGACCTTCATTCTAGCCTTTGCCCCTGCCGAGGGGTCTTTCGCCGCCCATTTCGTCTCTATAGTTTGCCAGGCGGTGCAAAATCCGGCATTTGCAAGAGCAGTTTTGATTAGTTGAAGTTCCAAAATGTGATCTACGCAAATTCAGCCAATTAGCGTTTGTTGATCAAGTTAATGCGTTTAAACACAAACCACATTCAAGACCACCCGTTGCGAATGTCTAATAAAATTCATATCGTGTAAGTTCACGCAAGCTGAATGAGATAACACTCTACTCACACCGTGAGCTTTCCAAACACCATTGATGAAACCCATGCTTTGCCCACAGTTGCTTGCTGCGCTGCCACGAAAATTCATGCCGCAAAGCTGGATCTGGGGGGCGCGACGATAAAGGTGTTCGATAGATGAATCATCAGGCTCGGGCGATCGTTTATGCAAGCCTGGTGCACGCGATCCTGACGATAGTTTATGCAAGCCTGGTGCACGCGATCCTGACGATAGTTTATGCACGCCTGGTGCATGCGATCCTGACGATACCGACGATACCGACGGACTGCGCTTACGGCCGCTGCATTTTCCCTTCGAAAGAAAAGAAAGTATTCAGAGAATTCTACTAGTTCAAAATAATAATAGGACAATACCCGTTTGGCAGCAGTGTGCGTGGTTACAACTGGTGCAGAAAGAACAGCGAACGCAAGAGACAGGAGGAATAAAATGGTAATGTGCTTGTTCATGATTTATGTAGTGTTTGCGTGATTTATTGAATCGAACCGACCAGCGGGCAGATAATTAGTTGGGGTAGTTGGGGTAGGAATGACACCAGGTCGCTCTTCTGAAGAAATAGGAACAGGGCTTTCTTCTAGCTTTTTATATGGAAAAAGACCGCCGATTCAATCGAACCCCTGTAGGAAATAATACAAACCGTATGCCATTATTCCGAGTTTCCGATTTTCCAATTTCTCCATTCCTTCCGTCTTTTATTTCCTTATATTCTTTTGTCTTTTGTCAATGGATCGTAACTAACTGTTTTCGGTACATCACATGTAACCGATGCTCTCGGGTGCAAGCAATACCTTTGAGTATATATTCCTTTCGTTCTTTGTAGCAGTACCTCAGTCTTTTACTTCGAGACTGAGGTCAGTAGCTTATTCATTCTACCATTCACAACTTCATTATTAACAATTATTAGTTATATTGTTCAACAGGTATAACTGATATAAATAAAGCCTTCTACTTCGAGACTGAGTTATATTGTGCAATAACCCTGCATATTCAATAATTTCAATTATAGACGCTGGCATGAAATGAAACGCTGATGGATTTATCAAATGATGTGAGCCAAAACTAACGACACCGAGTAAGTCTGCCGCTTACAATACCACTCGCTAATCATTATAAATGGGCACAGGCAATTTACCGTGAGAGATAACGCGCTAGCGAGAAAATGCCGTGAAGTAGCGTAGAATTGTTTTTTGATAGATATATAGATATCATCTTAATTCAACTCTCGTTTAATCGTATTAGAAATCCGAAAACTTCAAGTTGATGAGAATTCCATTCGTATTTCTCACCCCGAATCAACAACGGAATTATAACGATACAGTTATTCTTATCGCCTTTGGGCGCTCTTTTTCGAACCTGCAGTGAAAATATGGCGCTCAAGATGGAGCGCTCTGGTAGTTTGATGCACGTGCAATTATAGACTATGTGTGTAAAACTCCCACGACATTCACGCTGATACCTCTTTCTCATCTTCTCCCCTTTCCGACCAACATAAGATTTGCGTGTCTCAAATTGCCTAAACTGTTTTAATGACGTGTGGAAGGCTGGTCCTTGATGATCAAGACGGAGAGGAATCAGGATAACACCGCTGAAACCATGATGGTGAGTACCCCGTGTATTGGCTTCGATGATCAGTGAGCTTAGTTGTGAATTATATTGCGAATATACTTCAGGCTAAGATAAGTTCAAACTCGAACAACGATTGCGATAAAGGCATCCATGGAATGTTCATCGTCAGATCCTCTACCATCACAATTACTATTGATATTTCAAAATAGTACGTATACAATCAATTGATAATCAATATCATTTGACAGATTTCAATGAGTGAAGCTCTGAAACCAGGCTATTTACCTCGGAAAACTCGATTACCCAAAATAAGACGCGTAACCATTTTCTGCTTCAAACTAGTTAGTATGCTGATTTTGATTGTGGCGGCGACAGTTTGCTAAGATCACCACGAACTTCAAGTTTCATCAAGTTTCACCCCAGCCACTGTATTTGATATGGATTTAGACTCATAAAGCAACGGTCAGATATGCAATAGGTCATTAAAACCGATACGAAATCATGAACCTGTAGAAAAGATATTTTACTGTAGAGAAAGCCTTCGAGACGGGCACGTCCGTGCAGTCCGTGGCAGTTCGTGCAAGATCCGTGCGAGAGAATTTGAGGTCCGTGCAAACTGATCTGTGCACGATTGACGTCCGTGCAGCTATGTATGACGTCCGTGCACCGGGTAGTCAGTTGGTTGGCTAGTGTATAAGCCTGCTCACTGGTGGGGAAGTCATATTGTATGGTCAAGGCTCTTGTATATCATTTATAACGACCTATGTAATTGTGAAATGAAGTGTATCTGCATGGAAAAAATCCTCAATTATGTTTCGTTTTTGAGTTCTGTGGGCGGGGATTGGGATGAGTTCTTCGCTTGACTGGGGCCTCTGGATTCAAACAGTGCGAAAATGTTACCTCCTGGTATACCATATATCTACCAAGTTTCTATTGCTCCTACCAATTTAAATTTATCCTTTCTTTGCTCCAACTTTTATGGTGATTTTAAGATAGAGATGACTCGTATATGCCATGCGTAGCAATGGCCCTCACCTGCAAGTATGTATAATAAGTTCCACATTCGCGCTGATATATCTTCTCACCTTTCCACCCAATGTAAGATTTGTGTGCCTCTGGTTTGGCCAGTCGTTCCCTGATTTGCATCCTTACGATTGTTTGAATGATGTGTGGAAGGCTTGTCAATGATCCTTGATGATCAAGAGAAAGAAGAATCAAGATAATACCGCTGAAACCAAGAGGTAAGTACCCAACGTAATGGCTTCCCGTGAGCTTAGTTGTGAAGAATACTGCGAACATACTTCAGGCTAAAATATATTCGAACTTGAATAACAACGCATCCGTGGAAAATGATGGAATACTTGTCAGATCCTTCACCATCACAATTGATAATGAAACATTAATACCTACCGCTCGTAAATTGATCAATAATCATTCTCCTGTTGACAGGTTTCAATGAGGGAAGTGTTAAAATGAACTGTTCTACAGGCTCACTGGGGATAGCAGTGGACCCTCGCAATCGCGCGAGGGTATTCATTATTACGAGTCCCCTTTAGGGGCTCGTTCTTATAAGCGGATGTGGCTTTCAAATTCAAAGGTAACGCAAGACTTGCCGGTAACTTCCGTGATTGCACGTGTTGATGGTGATGGCCTTGTTTGCCGCGCGAAAACAATTTACTCAACGCTCAAGAAGACGCTATAAAAATACCAAAAAAATACCAGTATAATTTCATTTGAAGGGACTCGTATATGCCACGCGGAGCGATGGCCCTCACCCACAAGTTATAACTATGTACTTATGTAGATACGAAACAATAAAGCAGAATAAGGAATGGTCTGAAATGGTACGAAGTAAAAAAAGGACTAGCGGGCCACAAGAATGTAAGGGCCGGGTAACAATGTCTTGCGGTGTGCTCGATATTCCAACAGGAAGCTAGTCTGAGATCAGGCTTACTTACCCTCAGTAAACTCGATTAACCAAAATAAGACAGTTGCGTAACCATTTTCCGCTATAGTGTTGCGATGTGCGTGAGTCCCAATAATCCGACAAAACGATTTTGTTTACAACAAACAATATGCAAAATGGTAGACGTTTTCAAAAATTTGCTGTGTGCACCTTTCTTTTCGCCTTATGGTGACCTGATATTACAGAGGGTGATACAGTAGCGCCATATATAACAGTTGTAATACAGCAAATATGATGGATAACATCCGCTATATATCAGAGGAACAAAAGAACTCAGCTTGTGTCAATGCCTCCAGGGTATGTGCCCTAAAGACATCGAAACTGCAATGGCTGTCCAATAACCTTACCATCAACAAGGGCCACATATTACAAGGATATAGTCATATGAGCCGAGAAAGACTCTTAATACTTTTACAAAACACATGACAACCAAATGTGCTTTGTAGAGGTATTAGAGCACAATCGGGCGCTGTCCGTGGTAAACGATGTCGAGAATGCGGCGCTGTAAGAAATTACGTGGTGAGATGAAGTATCCGCGGGCGCGCTACGTGATCTGGAATGTGGGGCGTTAGAGTACACTACTGGCTCTGGTGGCTACCCTCAAACCTTTCCAGATGATCATCCATGCCAAAAATAAATCCAGAAAATTTTCATGGTGAGTACTCGCATAGTACGGTCTTCATGCCAGGCCGTTATATGTTCTCCAGCTGCAATGGATTAGCAGAGATACGCCGCTTGTAAAATGGAGCTGAATAATCATGGACAGCTCTATCTTCAAGGAAAGACGTCCATTCCTCGAGTGGGTGAACGAGTGATGCCCAGGACGGCACCTCCTCGAATGGCTTGTTAGGATCCCGACGAAAGGCTTCATCTTGTTCTTTGCTAGTCACACCAACGCCACGGCGAAGACCCAATGTGATCTTCCAGTTGTATGCCTCCACCATACTTTCTACAAGGGAGGCTAAGATTGCGTATCGTAGCGGATTGGGGTCTTTGGGGTCGGGTATGTCTTTGATACGCCAGCGAGCCCGACGCCAGAAGTAGTCGCTTTCGAGCATGACCTAGTTTTGCTGATCAGCACAAAGAGCGTCGTGCAGACGATAGAGAGATCTCAGGGAAGTATCGCGAAGCTGGAAGAAGGGAAATGATCGGAGTCTCCTGTAGTGCTGTTCCGGCCCGGCTTGGCCTCAAAGCCCCGGCTTTGGCTTGGCCTGAGGCGGCTTTGGCTTTCCTAATCCTCAGGCCAAGCCAAAGCGAGGGCATCTGGGATATGGGAATTCCGACTGTCCGGCAGAGTGGCGGACTCCGGGAATTTTCATAATCATGCCTTTGCCAAACAAACCAAGGTGTGTTGCCAAATATGTATCATGTGGTAGTGCATCGAAAACGCGACATGTACTTGTTCCTTCATCAAGGACCAAGGTTGTTCTGAGTACTCTCCTATCCTATTCTGTGTCAAACTGGCTCGGCCTTGCTCTATGGCTATATATGTAGCAAATGACAAGTTGTACGCACATTCTGCAGCGTAGATAGTGATGCCAAAGTTCGGTTCAGTTCGGTTCTTCAACCATTTTTGAAAAACCGAGAACCGAACCGAAGGCTCTCTTGCTGAACTGAACCAGAACCGGTTCTGTCGGTTCAGTCCGGTTCTAGTACCGGTTCGAACCGTTGAACTGATAAAAAAAAACCTAATAACTTATATTATTTCGATGCAAATGGTTGCTGGGTAAGTTTAATAAGCTACTACTACTAGCATTAACAATAGTCGTCATTTGTTTGTTCGTCGTCGTTTGTTCATCGTCATTTGTTCATTCGCTCGTTGTTGTTCATTTATCCATTGTACGGTCCATGCCTAGATTACATGTTCAGTATATTTAGCTTTTTTATGGATCACGTACTGTTTGCAGAGAATACAGGTCATCGTAGCAACATCTGACATAAATTTTGTGAGTATATGATGGAAGGATGATAAAAAATGTACTATTCAGCGTAGCTTTGTTATCCATACTTGATTCCCCACCTGCCTATCGCCCCACTCTACACCTGGAACGTGTTTTCCTTGGCTGCCGTTGCCGCTCGTCCATCGTACTAATTCGACACCGTTTGCTCGTCGTCATGTGTCTGTCATAGTTTAGCTACATTAGATTTAATTTTAATTTTCACTCAGCTGTGGGGTCGAACCCTCTCTGAAGAAGTGTGAGTTGGCCATAGCACAGGTAGAAGTTGAAGATGTGGAATGGGTGCTTGGTGTAATCGAATCGACAAGTGACGACGGCTCCTCGACGGTCCCAGCGAATGAAGCGAGCGTATGGACCAAGAATCAACATTGAGAAGAAGTGGTTTCGAAAAGATATGGACGGACCAATGCCTGCATAGGCAGTAATCTGACTGCGTGTGTGGATACCAGAGTCGGTGTTGGTCTCAACGCTTGAAGAGGCGGAGGGTGTTCGACGGTCCTAGCGAATGAAGCGAGCGTATGGACCAAGAATTGGACGGACCGACGCCTGCATAGGTAGTAATCTGGCTGCGTGTGGATGCCAGACTCGGTGTCGGTCTCAACGTCATTCATTCGTCGTTACAAGCTTACCCTGCCCAGCCAAAGAGCAACAACAGTTCGGGTATAGACGAGGATGTAGCCGTGTATCCCGATAGCGTATTGAGAGTTTATTGGCGAGTATTCGTCCTGGTCAGCAACTTGTGCGCATGCGGCCGCAGCAGGAACGGATAGCATGGGATCAGCGGTGTTTGTCAATGATCGATGTCGAAGTTGCTGGTCCTCGTTTGTCGTCGTTTGCTGGTTCTCATTTGTTGTCGTTTGTTCATGTTCGTTCATTCATTGTCGGCGTTCGTTGTTGTCGTTTGTTCGTAGGTTTGTTGAATCGTCGTTTGTCTGTAGTAGTTTATATTAGATTTAAATTAAATTTAAAAAAAATACCTGTCAAGGTAGTACCGGTGCTCGTCATCCGAGTAGTTGTGCTCGACGTTGTTGTCCGTGCTCGTGGTAGTCGTCCCTGTGTACTGTCATATACATTAATTAAATCGAGAAACTTACCGTCCGTTCGTCATCATTCATTCATTTTTTTGTTCATCTTTCATTCATTGGTTCGTTATTATTCATCGTCATCGCTTGTTGTTGCCATTGATTCATTGTTGACATTGGTTCGTTGTTGATATTCGTTCGTTGTTGTCTTTTGTTCATTGTCATTTGTTACCGTTCATTGATCGTGTGCCTGTCGTAGTTTACATTAGAATTGAATTAAAATCATAAAAAACAACCCTCCCAAGGGGGTAGTGACCGTGCCCATCATCGTTATGCATGTCGTTGTTGTGGAATGGGTTTCGGGATCTTGGAAAGAATGATGGGCTCGCGGAACACCGTTCCTCCTAAAATACTCCGAATCTAAAAGAAGGACACCCCAAAAGTTGGCGTTATGAGATGCGGAGATTAGTGGAAGGGAGGGGACGTACGGTGCCGTTGGGGCTTCTCCACATCTGCTTCAAGTCGAACTCCGAGTCCTTGACGCGGGCTTCGTCTGGAGTGATAGTCGTGCATTTGATGCCGACGCTGTACTTGATAACGGTTGGCATTGGCAGCATCAACCGTTACTTAGTCGTTGGTCTGGCGTGGGGGGGAATAAGAGTTAGAGGTGTTGTGTGATTTCAGAGGAGGGTGTGTAGTATTCGTACATGATCTCTGTATTCCGATCCCAAGTCAAAGGACTTGATATCGAGTTTGAGATACGGCAAGATGAGCTGCATAAATGACGATTAGAGGATGTGCGGGGGTTATAATGATGGCAACACAACTCACCTCCTCGCGAATTTTCTTCCAAATGATCCTAGTCATCTCATCGCCATCTAGGTGTTATTCGCGTTGCGTTGTTGTGTTGTATTGATAGATAAGAGTCAATAAGAGTTTTCAAACTCCGACTCCCAAAATATCGGGTCAGGTCTGGCGCCTAATAATATTTTATAGACTATAAATTCAATTTTGCACGGAAAAATTAAGAAAAAATATTGACAGAAAGTTCGGTTCGAACCGGTTCGAACCCGGTTCTCAAAATTTTAGAAATGTGAGAACCGAGAACCGGACCGACAACCCAAAATCCTTGGACCGAACTGAACTGAACCTGAACCGACGGTTCGGTTCTTTCGGTTCTCGGTTCTTGCGTCGGTTCGGAACCGAACTTTGGCATCACTAAGCGTAGATAGAACTGCAATCATTTAGCAAGCCTATAAGATTGGCTTCAATCGATATCAATATGAATCACCTGAACTGAGGAAAGTTTGAATATGAACGGAGCATGCAAACGATGACTGATAAGCGGAACATTTGTGGGTGCCACTGTTCATATGCCAGTGCACCACCATATGCATTAGCCTTTCATGAAAATATAAGCTTCGGGGCATGTGCTGGCAGTTGCAACCAGGTTATGCAGTTTGAATTCCAGGTTGGCTAGTCTTGGGTGCTCGAGGGCCTATATAAGACGCTTGCAAACCTGAGCTTATCTACAACTGCCCAGGATGAGCGAGCTTCACCGAATCATCTCCCTACTTGACCGCTATGCCGCAACAAACATAAAACCCTTGACTATAAAATTTGACCAGATTCTCAAATTCATCGCCTATTCATCCCATCTCAAGGATGACATTCTGCTTGTCCAACCTTCTTCATATACCCTCACGCAGCTCCCAATCCTCTCTCCCGCTATCGAGTTATTTCTTTCAGGAGTTTGCAAAATTCCTGTACAGTGTATCTGCGAATTTTGGTCAGCACTTGCAGACATTGCGTGGAACACCAAGCTCCAGTTCACATCGTCGGATCCCAGCTTCTATGCGGCTTACAAGACATTTGGTCATGTCCGAGGAATTGGTATGATATCATGTCATCTATTCACTGCTTTGAATTATACTCACTGCAATACTTATCTAGCATACCAGACAATATCCCCACCATCGCATTATTGCATGAACACAAGCTGCCCACGTTTCCAGCGGATGATGCTTAAGAAGTGTGAAGTGCACAAGGCTGCCCTTTTTACTGTTGGAGGTGCATATCCAGTCCATTCTCTTCATCTGAAATGCGAATGTATGTTCCTTGGTCATTTCAAGATCATTGACTTTTTACTGACTATCTAGTATTGTCTACTACAGAATGTGATGTCAATTACCACCACAATTTTAGGGTCTTTAAAGGACAACGCATATATCATGACACCCTTCCAGACATCATTCAGGTTGGCGAGCACCAATTTGTGGAACGTAAGCTCATTAATCTTTGGATATCAATGATGCTCCTTGCTTGGACCTCAGCTACCAACTGCGCAAGGATGTTTAACATCTCCATTGCCAACGATGACCTGCCAGCCTGGCAATTCAACCTCTCTCTCACATCCGAGCATGTCTTTGATGGTTTTACAATCTTATGTCTCCTCGAAGACTGCCTCTTACAGAATCGAACTCTTGTTGTTCCTCATGGGGGTGCAGCTAGGGATCGCTTTACTGAACCTGTCTGCCTTCGAAACAAGCGCTTCCGGCTCTGTAGTCAACCAGAACTCTTCCATCACTGCAGGAAATGTACAAGGACATACAAAGGTGTGTGTCTGACTTCAGTTAATCAGGGAAAATTATTTACAGAGACGAAGACCCTCTACGCAAGGTTTCTGTTGTTGTGATTGATGGGGTCACAGTCGGCCATCCCTGCTGTGGTTTTCCGAACTGTAAAGTTCCACTAGACAATAACCGACATAGGTCAGTGTTTAAATGTCGGTTGTCAAACCATCAACAGTGATAGTTATCCATGTCATTTAATTATGTTCAAACTTATGATTTCAACTTGCGGAATAGGTTCTGTCCCGAACACCTAAACCTGAACAGTGTGTGTGCAATCATTGGTTGCTCCAATCCTGTCATACCAGGAAAGTGTTGCTGTGTTGTTCGGGAACACCAAGCTATTGAAGAGGTCCACAATGCTCGTGGTCAGGCCGATTCCAGCTTAAGGAGCGGTATGAACGTGCACACCTTGCCCACCCTGATGATTCCATCGGAAATGAGGTCACAAGCATCAATGAAATTGTCGAGGATGACGAGGAACAAACATTTGAACCCTCAAACGATGGCCAGCCACTGCCAGTCACTGCCAATTCCCAAACCACAACTAGGAAACTAAGAATCCGTGCACAGTTTGGTCGACGACGAACTCATAACGAGCAATTATTTGTGGCTCCTTGTGGAATGATCATTGCTCGTGAAACCTTCTTTTATGCAGAAGCGCTATACAGTGTCATTGTAAGTTGATATTCAAGTTGATGTCTACAATCATTACCACTTACAATATTCCTAGGAAATGATAAAACGGACTTACCGCCTCCCAAGCACCATGCCTGACCACATTTTTTTTGACAACAACTGCTCCATCGCAAAGATTGTCAAAAACGACCCTGTCTTCCAAAATGTTGGACTCACGGTGGACGTATTCCATTTCAAGTGTAAGCACAGTGAGGAGGATCGATTCTGTCGGGAGAATTGTGATCCATCTAAATATCCAGAGCTGGTGGGAGAGGATGGAAAGCCATGGTATTTCAATTCCTCCATTGCTGAACAGACCAATGCATGGCTAGGAGGATATCAGGCCATTTGCCGGGAGATGTCTGCCCATCGCTATAACTTTTTCCTAGATGAGATGATCCGCCGCCGCAATATTATGACAAAAGAGAAGCTTGTGAAGGAGAATTGTGACCCAAAGATGTGGCCACTTCCAGCAGGATTTTCAGGTTGATATACGAGGACATTTGGACTGTATTTCACTTGAAAGAATAGGCTACATTGTATGATATGATGCTTTACTACTATGCATGCTTGGAATTTTGTTACAAAACTATATATGGGCTACAGTGGAATAGACGTCAAAGAAAAACTAATCAGAATCGGTAAGCTCTAGGACATCAGCTATGGCAGGAGCAGTGGTCACAGTCGCTTGGGCTTTCTCAGCTTCCTTGACAGCACGGGTAAACACTGACCAAAGGCCTCTCTTGTTCTTCCCGATAATGTGAAAGCGACTCTTGAGGTTCTGTGGTGCATCACGCCAAATGGCCTTGTTCTCATAGAAAGTAGAGCGGTGGTAGGTGAGATGAGGGAAGTGGTCATTGAAGATAACAGCAGCAGTGCGTTTATGAGGTCCACGAACTGATGTCTTGCTGTCCCGAAAACAAGCAGCGACATCTGATGTATAGTAGTCCCGGGGCCAAGCTTTGGTTGAATTGCTATCCTCAAAATCACCTAACTCTATGGGCTCATTGATAGAGCTGCCGGTAGCTGGTGCACTCAACGATACAAGAGCAACTGGGGGAGATAGGGTGTGCAATGAAGGAGTAGGCGTGGAGGAGGGAGTTGACAGTGATAGAGGGGTGGGGTGATCGTAGGGTGGGGTTGATGATGGGCGCTCACGCTTGACAGGTGGTGAGAATGAGTCGGGAGGGGACATTGCCTTACGCTTTTTGGAAGAAGTAGCAGCCTTGTGTGCCTCACGAACAAAGGCGCGTTCTTGACGGAGACCAGTGCGCAGGTGAGGATGGTGAATCTCCTTTAGATGCTTGTCAAACCCAGGGCAGTTCTTCACTGAACAATCCCTGAGGAAGACTTGCTGTCCCTCATGAACCACCACAACGTGTCCAACATCAACTGTCAGCCAGGCCTCAAGATCCACATCGTCATACATCTGTAAAGCACCCAACTCGCCTGCACACTCAAGGTCAACAAGGGCAAGCATTGTGGGGGAGAGCTTGAAGTATGGCCAGGTAAAACCCTGCTGAATGGACCGGATTTCAGGCTCATCGGCGCCCAGTTTCCATGCGTAAACTGTAACCTTCTGGGCTGCTTGCTTTGCACTTGCAATCCGCTCAGCATCGAGCCTGGCATTTGTTTGCTGCAGTTCGTACTCTCGAGTAAGAGATTCAGTGTAGATCGGGGTGAGGTGTGAAGCGAACCGTGGGTGGGGTCGCCCATCTAGCGGTCGCCCATCTAGCGGTTCAGAAGGGGTGTCATTGTTGTGATAAGAGATTCCCTGGAGACCTCTCAGCTCAGCAGGTAATGTGAAGGAAATGGCCGGTGGTAGGGCAGGAGCAGCTAGGGTAGATGAGGGAGGGGGAGCCGCATGCTGAGGAGGTGGTATCGACAGGGAGTGTTGACTAGAGTTGGCCACTTTGTGCTTTTTCAACATGCAGCCACCTTGCTCGACACAGTGTTTGCGGCAGATCCGCCGTGGGCAGTCTTCTGCGATCCGGGTCTGCCCACAGCCCTGGATAAGGCACCGTGAAGGGACGGGGCCAGTCAGGAGGGCTAGGGGAGTAGGTGGGAAGGTAAGAGTGGACATGGAAGGGGGCGACATGCTTGGAGACTTGCTGCCGCCAGAAGCAAAGCGTATGAACTTGCATTGCTCACCTTGAGCATTGGTAAGGTGGCACTGGGATAAAAGGTAAGTAATATGCAAACATTTCATATTTCAAGTACGCACCGTTGCAACAAGTCGTCCCCGATTCCCATTGGTGTTACTTTGACAAGCCTTGAATGCGACAAACCGACCACAATTTGAGCAATTGTAGCCACCAAGGCCACTTCCAGAGCTAGCGGGAGTATTCTCCAGGGTTTGAGACATACGAGAGGAGGTTATAGAGGGTATAAACAAGACTTCCTGTTGGAGGAGAAAAGACGATGAGGGAAGGCCAGATCCATTGAGGTAGGTGAGGACTGAAATCCTATGGAACTTCGTCAGAAAAGGAAGGAAGGAGGAGAAGGTGAAGAGGACTCACAAAATACAAATCATAGAGACTTACACTAGTAGTTTACAAACAGCTAAAGGAGCTGCAAAGACGAAGGGAGGAGAAACAGAATGAGGGAAGGAAAGAACGACAGCCCTATTTATCATGATGGAATCACTCATAAGGCAGCAAAATGTTGGGGAAATGACGCACTGAGGACTCTGAGACATTGGAGCCATCATACGCTGGGGTTCTCAAGAGGCAAGCTTATAAGTTGAGTCGGTGTGCTGGTTGACAAGCAGCCGGTGGGAAAGTTTCGAGCTGACCAAGCAGTCTGGCAATTCATCTGGCGGATTGCCAGACTGCCGGAGTTCCCAGATCCCAGACTTTCTGGCCAAAGCCGTCAACCATGGCCTGGCCCTGGCTTGGCCCGGCTCAGGCCACGGCTTTTGCCAAATTTTATTTTTATTATTTTTATTATTTTATTTTAATTTTAATTTCTACTAAGTACCTGCTAACATAAGGAGAATAAGGTTTCAAGCTATACTATAGTGATGGTCACGAGAAAAAGGCATCAGTGCATGCTTTGCCGCTCAGCTGGACGCCGTTGGCTGTCCATTAATAGATATTACTAATAATTTACTACTATATATCATCAATTTTCACATTTAAATACAATGTTCATCTGTTTATATGTTACTACTAACTATATAACACCAGTATACAGCTGGAAAAATAAATAAAAAACCTAAAAAAGCCTACTGAAAAGCCGCGGCCTGACGGCTTGGCTTTGGCTTTTCAAATCCCAGGCCAGGCCAAAAGCCATCACAGGCCATTACTTTGGCCCGGCTGGGCCCGGCCTATTTTGGCCCGGCTTGGCCTGGCTCACGGCCTGAAGCTGGGCCAAGCACAGCACTAGTCTCCTGTAGTTTTCCTCCACGTAGTATCGCTGATGAACGATGTTGGGATGGTCTCTGATTTCTAGGGGATCTAACGGGATCGGAAGCGTGTACTTCCAAGGAAGAGGCCACAGGAGTTTCCAAAGTGTAAGCCAAGGATGTGGGCAGCTTCGAGGACACTTCAGTGCAACTCAACAAAGTGAAGGAGAAAAACAGTCATACTATTTCAGACCGCGCCATGTTAAAGCCAACTTGAGATTTCCTATCAGGTGGAAAATGCGACGAAATATGTGGAGGATCATCGCAAAAGTGCGTTCGACAATGACTGAGTACTGATCATCGATCAGCTTTGTTTGCCGCAGGGTTGATATTGGAAGTATTGATGAGTCATCTGAAAGTCGTCGGAAGCAACCGCTAACCTTTTTTTGTTTTTTTATTTATTTTTGTTTTTGTTTTTGTTTTTTTTGGTGTCAATTTAAGTCTATAAAGCGTAGCTCCATCTAGACGTTATAAGTTAACTATCGCGTCTTAGACAAATGGGAGTGTATGTAAGGAGTTTTAGTCACTGGTAAGAACTGATGGAACAGGGAATCCGTGGGTACAGATTCCTTGTTTGTGCCTAGGGCTTGCCCAGCAGCCCGGGCTCTTCAGGTTTGGATCTCGGAAGGCGAAGGGGATTGGAGGCTGGGATTGGTCTGAAGAGGAGTCCGAGCAAGACCTGAGCGTCTGGTGCGCTCGATTGTGGCAAACAAATGCCGAAACCAACCGGCTGTACCAGACGCTGAAGGGATGGTAGGTGGGTTGAAAAACTTTGTGAGGGCTCGTAAATGGTTTTTTTTCGCGTCAGAACCAGGTCCAAAGCGATGGGGACTTGGCCCTATTATTTACGCAGGTGATTTTCACGCGGGCGTTATCTTATCCGATAATGGGGTAGCTCTCGTTCCTCGCATCGCGGAACATGGTCGTTTCGAACTAAACTACCAGTACCAGGCCCCTAGTGCCTTTCCCCTTTCCTCCATATCCTGATCCACTAACCTTACTCATAACCAAGGGAGGCCTAACGAGAATCACATTCAATAAACATCAGGTGTTAACCATCAGAAAAGCGACATTACAAAGCTATCTTAGATGCGACCTTGTTCGAATGCATTGAATAGAGGTAAATAAAAGAAAACGAGTCAATAACTCACCTCCGTCTACTAGATCCAATGAAATAACCGCGGTGTCGTCTGGCTACTATATCAACAACAGCTGTTGATTATCATATGGATCAAATTCATGATGTAGCTATACTAGTCAGACTAGTCCGACGGCAAGTGAGCTACTACTGGCTTCCAGTTTTTGAAATACTATAACTCACCTCAGTCAGATTTGAGCGCCCAGCCTTTACAACTAGAGTCACAAAAACGACAGGTTCAACGAACGGAACCTATAAATCGTTCGTTGATGACATTGGAGGAGTGACGCCCATGCCGTACTTGATGAACCCTTGGATGCGCATCATGCGATGAAAGAGGCTAGTCTGAGTGGCCAGGCTTATCTTGGCCCGGGAAAACTCGGCTACCCCAGGGTTGCATAGGGTTGCATTACCATTTTCTGCCTCAAACTAGTTAGCATGTATACATGGCGATTGCGGTACAACTTCCTACCTGATCGGAAATCGGATTATCATTGTGCAGTTTGTCACGAACTTTATTTCAGTCATTGTATTTAATATAGATGCTAGACTCTTTATAAAGCAGGGGTCAGAGATACAATATAACCATTAAAACTGCACGAAATTATGAAGCTAACTAGGGGAAACTTTACCTTTATTGGATCATGTCTCGAAGGCTTTCTCTACGGTAAGATATTCTTTCTACAACTTTCACAGCAGCTGCTAAAGAAGTATAATATTAACCTGTCCCAGGGCTCTATTCTGGCATATTTGCCATGTATTTACAAGACCACTGGGCATCAAAAAAAGGCACCGACAAAACGAAAAATATCGTTTTCTACGCTCTCTGTGGTCTATATGCTCTATCTGTTGTTACTATTGTGATTTCTATAACAACTGTCATATATGCAGTTAGTAACAATTCCATCCGTAACAATAACCATCTTTTTTTACGCTTTCTGTTGTGCAGTTTCCTAGGAATGCAACGGTAGTACTCCACTTCCTCTTTATTCAAGGCACAGTAACTGGTTGCTGCGATTTCATAGCTCAGTCTATCCTAGTATGTATAATTTACTATGCCTATCATTTATTTTATTCATGCAAATCTTAAAGATCTACCGTTGCTGGATTGTGTGGGGCTGCAATATCCGTGTCGTGATTCTTCCTTCAGTCTTAGCATTTGTATTCTTAGGTCAGTCAAACTATCTATCATCTTATTTGATTGACTAATTTCGATTTATTGCCTCCAGCTACATGGCTAGCCATTACCGGTTCACAGTACATTCTCTCAGGCCAAGTTGTACAAACTAGCTGGGGGTATTGGCTGGCTGTGGCAAGTGTCGCCATGTCCATGACTGTGAATGCTCTGGTGACAAGCTTAATCATCTTCAAGATCTTTAATGTGTACCGTGAAGTTAAATCCGCCTTGGATGATCAAACTTTGGGCGTCACTGGCGGAAGCAAAATTCTGACTGTCATATTCGTGCTAGTCGAATCCGGCATGGTATTATTTGCAATCCAATTGGCTCGGCTCGTGGTTAGCATTTTTCCACTCGCAGACGCTACCCATAAAGCTTTTGATATCATCCTTTATATCCATCCAATGATCAATGTGATTACAACATCAGTCATTGTTACTTCTTATTTTACTAATAACATGAGTCTATCTAGGGTATAACACCTACAATCATCATGGTGCGAGTCTCAAGGGGATTGTCGTTCCACGACAAGGAATCCATGATAGAATCGAGCGTCGGGAGTTTGCGCTTTGCGGCTGCCGATCCAAATTCAATAACAGAAACGGAAGATGTCGATATCGTGGATAGATACGAGGATATTGGCGTTTGAATAAGTGACGATATCGAGGTGGTAGATAGATGATCATATAGAACAGCTAGAACTAGATCTTGTAGATATGCTGTGGGAAAGCGTGGGAAAGACTCATCGTTGAAAACTTTTCACGTCCGGTACTTAAACTCACTGTCCTCTATTCAGCAGTGATCACACTCAGACCATTCTTACTTATCCTTTCAACTCTCACCTACAAGACGATGGTGCACTTCATATACGCACAAAGATTGAATACAAAAGGTGAGGTCAAATTCGCATTAACGCGCATACAGTAACTTACTGCGCTTAATCGTAGACCTACCGCTCGTGTGATGACATCTTACGCCAAGTGAGTATATAGTATTCTGAAATGCGTCTTTCTCACTCATCACCAATTAATATTGAGCCGTCTGGTTCGGTTTGAGCTCTCACGTGGACCAATTTCAACGATTTGTGTGTGCAAGACCCTCATGTACTGAGGGGTGGTATACCTACTTACGAAGGGAATAGAGGCGTAAAGGCATGGACGACAAGAGGTGAATGGTGAAGGCACTGGAACCTGAGACGGAAAAGCTAGCGAAAAAAAAGAGAGAGAAGTGAAGTTGGCAAGAAAGTTTTAGGCGTGATGTGCATTGAAAAATTAGGTTCAACGTGATCAAACGTTTTGCGTTGGAAGGCGAGGTTTTGGTGCAAATGGACTTGGAGGAAGCATAAAAGCGTAAAGGACGACTGAACCAAAATCAGCCTCGCTTCATAACATATACAATGGGATGCACTAACTGAAAAATGGCGTCTCCTCCAGAGCCCACGCCTGTGATGTAGAGAAGGACGGGGTTAGGTGAATATTGGGCCTTTCGACCAGTTGGTCGCCATTACTCAGGTATGTCTCGCATTATAAAGGAAGCCGAGCTCATTAAATTTGCTACAAGCGCTTCATCAATCACCAACTCAAAGTACTCTACACTTTGCATTCCGAACTCCGTACCCCCCCGTAAGCATTTTTGTACGCTTACCGTTATATTGGCTGATCCCGTGAACGCCATTCATTGAGGATGATCCAAGTGACTCGCTAATACAGAGCTCGACCATGGTCCCATTTAAATGCGAGCTTTGCGTCGAAACCGCAACAAATGCGGCTGTATTGTACATGGCCCTTGTATCGGGCAAATTCTGTTATTACGTTGATGGGAACTATCAGTACAAGCGCTTCACTTTGAGATCGTTAATACCAACAGTCTCATGTTTTCTCATTTACAGGAGGCAGCAACTGTCGTTTGTCAACTGGTGTTTTGCTTTCGATATCAATTTTCAATTTATTGAATACGACCTCCATACCGGACTCGATTAAAGGAAGGCTCGCACAGCTCCAGGATTATTCCGTGCGGAAGGTAAAGATTCACGATGCAGACGTCACATAATGCTGAATCCATCGCCAGCTGTTCATCAGTTTCACAAGTTGAGTCTCTCATGAAATCTTCACACCACTATGAACGGTTCTTTAGGTCTTGGACTTGGTGCGGGTTCATATAATCAAAGCAAATCCAGTCTTCCCGGTCTGGAAGGTCCCGCAATGCCGATTCTGAATAAGTTTATGCGAACATACATTTCATCGATCAGCGGCTCAGATAGTCATTGTCTACTCGGCTACCGCATCACTTTTAACGAGACTGGTCAACCGCTACTGAATCTGGGACATCCATCGGAGCGCCAACATCATTAAAACTGCAAAACTGTCCATTTATCTCCCTCAGCGGTAATGCTACCTCGTCTGGCCTTTTTGGAGGTGATTTCGAAAACAATATGCTCCTTTTTATCGAGATGATATCAAACCATCCTATGCCTACCCAGAGCCTTAACCTTTCTGCCAATTGGGTAATCTCCAACACCGTGGATATTCAAGCAACACCAGACGGCACACTCTGTATTTCCAACCACGCGTTCTTCGACAACTATTTTATCCCAAATCTCACTTTTGCACGCGCTAATACTGAAATTTATCGTATTCCAGCTTGGAATTTAATACCGTCCACAATTGACTCTCAAACCTCCTATAATGTAGATTGGACGAGGGTTTCCAATCTTCAATTTAACCAGATTCTTACGGTGTCGGCGACTTTCCCATCTATACATACGCGAGCTCCGAAAAGGACTCGCTATGGACGTCTATATCGAATCATACCATCGAAGCGGATGGCAACAGCCTCGGATGTAAGCACAATTGTAATTTATCTATTCGATGACCATTCTTGACTTTTTGCGAGTAGTGTTTATTACCTATTTGATCTCAGAGCCTACTAGGGGAAACGCTATTATTATGCAAGGCTCAGTCACAATTAACGAGAAGCGTAAAGGGGGATTTGCGGGCCTCGGGGCTCATGAGTAAGGTTGGATATTCTGGCTGCAGGGACGCTCTGACATCCGATATCACAAAGGGTCAGGTTTGACATCTAATTGGAAAGCCACGGCGACTCTTGGATGCCTTGCGGGTACCCTCACGGCAAACACGTCTGTTGAAAGAAACGATGGGGATCTACAAGGCAGCCATGCGTGGTTTGAAAATGATTCAGCCGTAAAGAGATCGGTGAAGGCTTCGATGGGTATGATGCTCAACACGGATACAATCCAGAATAAAGTGCAGCCAGCATTGGAGGATAATTGTCGGGGGTTTAATCTTTCCCGGTTCAGGTGATTTTATCTTCAGCAACCCGATCTTCAATAACGAAGGTGATTTGTTGGTCGAGCTGAAGTATCAACAATTCTTGCTGCCAAGTCCAATTGCCACCAGCACCAGTTCGTAGTAATTGACTTTTATTGATCTTATTACAATGTCAATCAGTATCATTTGTTGACTCCTTTCCGTTATATGCAAACTCTTTCTATTCACCTTGCTGTTTAAGCAAGGTCTCCCCAGGGCCTAAATTACACATTTGTTGTTTTACAACCGTTACATCTAACATAAGCAAATACAATACTGCTCCCTCCATGCCTCATCTTTCGAATGTTGATACCCTATTTTTGTACTTGTTGTTGGAATATCGAGCACACCGTAAGACATTGTTGGGTGCCCGGCCCTTACATTCTTGTGGCCCACTAGTCCCTTTTTACCTCGTATCATTCCAGACCATTCCTAATTCCACTTTATTGTTTCGTATCTACATAAGTACATAGTTATAATAACGAATACCCTCGCGCGATTGCGAGGGTCCACTGCTATCCCGAGTGAGCTTGTAGAACAGCTCATTTTAACACAATCGCGCAGCATACCCTCTCAACTCCCTGTCGTGTCCCCCCCTTGTTTTTTTTCTTTGTTCCGAAATCAAGTGGCTTGCTATAAGGTTGCAGTACCTTTAAAAAGCTGTAGAAGGCGGTTGCAGTCCGATAACTGTAGAAGAACTTGAAGAACTCTTGCTCACCTTTCCCCTTGCCATCTGATTAATTCCATTATGGCTGAATCAGCTAAATCAACCTCTGTCCGTATCCCGAACCTAAACGACTCGAATTATGCTGAATGGTCAGTCCGTATGGAGGCTATTCTTGTTCGTCAAGGTCTCTGGTCAATGGTGAAGATATATGTATCCAGAAGCACTGCAGATGGGAAGGAAAAGTCTGCATTGAAGATTGCAGAGGAGTATGATGATTTAAAAAAGAAGAGAGATGAAGTGAGGATGGCTGAAGCACGCGCAGAGATGATTTTACGTGTCGAAGATGGTCAGCTTACTCACATGCGTTCCCGTGACCCGCTGGAGATCTGGGAGACTCTCGAGCGTGTGCACCGTGCATCTGGCTTTGCGACTTCCCTTGCACTGAGGCGGAAATTTCTGACTGCGAAGAAGGCGGAAACCCAGTCGATGCAGGCCTGGATTGGATTTATCCAAGGCCTGGCTTTTCGAATGGAACAAGCAAGCATCAGTATTAACGACCAAGACCGAATTTTAGCGCTCACTATGGGCCTTCCCCCATCCTATGACGCTGTTATTATCAATTTTGATGCGACCTCACCCGATCTCTTGACCCTGA
Organism: Phlegmacium glaucopus; assembly: GCA_015039465.1. Lineage (NCBI taxonomy): Eukaryota > Fungi > Basidiomycota > Agaricomycetes > Agaricales > Cortinariaceae > Phlegmacium > Phlegmacium glaucopus. The sequence continues at coordinate 242,684 of MU130707.1, forward strand.
ACCATGTTATCATTCGTTTGCTTAATGAGGAAACACGTCAAATCACAACTCGGATTGCCGAATCCCCAACGGACCTAGCAAAGATCGAGCTTGATGAAGCAATGGCCGTAGTTGGGGGCAGTGGGAAGAACAGAAGTGGTGGCAAGGGTACCCGGGTGAACCCAGATGTGACTTGTTACTTCTGCGAACAGAAGGGGCATTATCGATCGGAATGCCCAGACAGACTTGCTTGGGAAAAGTCAAAGGAGCGAAAGGGTGGACAAGCGATGGCGGCGTGGGATTCGTCAGATTCGGATGGTGAACTTTTCTTTTGATAAAACTAAATTGATGAGTTTGCGGGGGTGAAATTGCATGATTCCGGGGGTGCGTTTTTTTGTTTTTGTTTTTGTCATTATTATTCTTGCGTTGAGCTCGCGGGGGTGTGTTGGAATATCGAGCACACCATAAGACATTGTTGGGTGCCCAGCCCTTACATTCTTGTGGCCCACTAGTCCCTTTTTACCTCGTATCATTCCAGACCATTCCTAATTCCACTTTATTGTTTCGTATCTACATAAGTACATAGTTATAATAACGAATACCCTCGCGCGATTGCGAGGGTCCACTGCTATCCCGAGTGAGCTTGTAGAACAGCTCATTTTAAGTTTTAACACTTGTTTGTATCGAGGGCACGTTACCTCCTTGTGGAATTTTGTAGAATTTAATAGAACTCGATGCTTGCGTGTCCTTCCTCCTCACTGTATTCATTGTTCAATTGTTGTGCTGCGGTTCCTACCCCCCAAAATAAAAAATAAAAAACAAAGAAAAGAAACAAAAGCCTACCAACCCTTTCAAAATAAAAGTATGATACATTTGTGCTAGCAGGTCCTCACAACCACACCTTACCCCCTTTCGGTTCAAACGGTCATCTATTTGCATCATTCCATATGAACTGTCGCTGCCTTCTTCCTCAACTTCCCATACTTCGAACCAGGGTGAATTCAACCCGTTTTCAACCTCCAAAGCAGAAGGCAAGAAATGACGACGAGGAGGCGACAGCAACCAAAGGTGAAGCCACCAATGCTGTCAACTCATTAAAGAAAAAGAAAAAGGCAACAAAAATAATTTTTGTGAGTCAAATGGCACTCAGCACATATACAAAACAACTAAAGAATCATTGTCCCCAGAACCAAAAATTGTGCAGAGTATCATACAACTCCGAATGGAAAAAGAAAGGATCCAGGGCTGCTCTAAATGAGATTATATATTCAAAATTGTTTTTCGGGCAACGGAGTCGACTGCTAGTTCAAAAATATCTTTCTTAACTGTTAAATCTATTGCGAAAAAAAAAAAACACCGATTACTCAGCAAGGTATTTTGTCGACGAAGTCGACCACTAGTTTTTATTGGCAGTCATATTCCCATTGACGGTAAATTTGCGTGATCTGATTGATGTGAATCATAAAGAGGACCATACCAGCCAAGTTTTACGTGTATCCGGCTACAACCAGAATTTCTCACGCATCTGTACTCCTTATGACGACGCTTTCGCCGACAGGGCCTTCACCGGAAGCTTGACCAACGATTTCTCCTTCGTCTTTCTCTTCAATGACTTGTCTCTAGTCATTATTTCAACTCCTTTTTTTAAAAAAGGAAAAACATTCCCAACAACCGATGTTTTACCCCGCATTATTATGTATTATTAAAACTTCGATGGTCACCTGAGTGATTAAAGAAGGTATCTTTACATATAGGCATGCAGGGCTTTTATTCGGACCATAGATAAGACGTGTGGAGACTGACGGTATTCATTCCCCTCTCTCCCACCAGAAGTACTCAGCATGTCTTTGATGTGTGTTGTCCGTACTTCATACACGAAATCATTCGCCAGATTCAATACCTTAATAAGTAGTTCGCATTCATTCCTACGTTCAGGAGCTACAGGAAAATCCTTCAGGGAACAACGTTCGTTCAGTGGTACCCCAGCAAATTCTGGGAGTCGGAAGAAGGTTCCACCAGCCCAATCAGTTTCCCCACTCGCACCAATAGGCGTCAATGCCGCCCTTCAGGCAGCCACAGACCCCTCAATCACACCTAAACCCAAGATATTCGAGGAATTTGCCCTGAGCGATCGTGTAGGGGTGGTCTCTGGAGGAAATAGAGGTCTTGGTCTCGAGATGGCACTAGCGCTCTGCGAAGCAGGAGCACGTGCAATATACTGCTTTGATCTACCTACCAAACCATCCGATGAGTGGACGAAGACGCAAGAATATGTGAAACGGATGCAGAATGGATCGAGGTTGGAATATGTTGGTGTTGACGTTCGTGATCAACAATTAGTATGGCGTAAGGCGCAAGAGATTGGGGATCGAGAAAAGAGGATGGACGTTTGTGTAGCCGCGGCCGGAATATTGAAATCTCACACCGATTGCTTGACGTACCCAGCGGAACAATTTAAGGAGGTGGGTCGATTTGTCTTGTTTTCCCTTGGAACTGGATTGACGGTACTGGCGCGAAGGTCATGGACGTTAACACAAATGGTGTCTTGTATACGGCACAAGCAGCTGGACAACAGATGCTCCGGTTCGGCAATAGAGGTAGCATCATCCTCATTGCTTCCATGTCGGGAAGCATAACGAACAAAGTGGATATTTCCCTTTACTAGTCAGAGTGGGCACTGAAATAACGACAAATGTAGGACCATGCCTGGGTATCATACAATTCCAGCAAGTCAGCTGTCCTCCAAATGGCGCGTAGCATGGCTTGTGAACTCGGCACCAAGAATATTCGTGTCAACTCACTCTCACCGGGACACATATACACTTCGTTCGTCCCATTTAATCAATTTTGTAGTGTTCCCACAAATGACGAGTTTCGTGATAGGATGACAGCGGCTTATATCGATACCCAGCCACACCTCCTTGAAAAGTGGTCAAGCTTAAATCCTATGGGACGAATTGGCCGACCTGACGAGCTTCGAGGTGTTGTTACGTGGTTGGCAAGTGACGCGTCAAGCTTCTGCACGGGCAGCGAGTACGTTCCAAATCATCATTTTGAAGTTGTTTATTGGTAACCTTCTCCTTAGCATCCTCGTGAGCGGCGGACATCATTCGTGGTAGAAAGGGATAAGAAAGGATATCTTCAGCAGCCGAGTAAAGCCGGTGTGTATTCCCATGAATGAAGGCGTTTAGGCTTGCCAAACATGTGCGTATGATCATCAGGGGTCTTTACGATGGTTGGTGGGAATAGACTTGAAGAACGCTGATAAAGAGTGGTAGACCAGCAACTGTAAGGTTGGGTTGATATGATTAGGACTTTACGAACAATGGCACAAAATGTATAGTTGACCATTAAGAGGCCTCACGGAATTCCCGCAGAGCTTGGTCTGTTCTAGAATTACGCTCCTTAGATGCCGTCCGGTTTTCTGTTGTTCGGGCAATACGCTAAGAGATTGAAGGATACAGCATTAGATATTGTGTAAAGGAATCCACTTTCCAATTCGTACCTCAATTCGCAAACAATGGTTGAGTTGATCTTTTTGCACGTTGCATCCCCCAAAGAACTTCTTCCATCCACTCGCATGACATTCCTCTAAGGCCTCGATAAACTCTCTGCATACTGTTTTAAATTTGTGTGACGGTCATTAAAACCTAGAAATGAACGATTAACCTAGCTTTTTGTCAGACAGCTGTGGGTGCATTTGAAGTGAACTAGGTGTAAGACGTTGTCAGTGACAGTGACACGGTAACGGACCGGCGAAAGAATTATAGGTCACGCGTGTATAACTCCCACGACATTCTCATCCTCTTCCCTCTCTGACCAACGTAAGATTTATGTGTCTCGAATTGCCTAAACTGTTTGAATGACGTGTGGAAGGCTGATCCTTGATGATCAAGAGAAAGAATAATCAAGATAACACCGCTGAAACCATGATGGTGAGTACCCCGTGTATTGGCTTCGATGATCAGTGAGCTTAGTTGTGAACTATATTGTGAATATACTTCAGGCTAAAATAAGTTCAAACTTGAACAACAATTTCGATAAAGGCATCCATGGAATGTTTGTCGTCAGATCTTTCACCATCACAATTACTATTGATATTTCAAAATAGTACGTCTACATCGGACATGATCATCACTTGATAATCACCATCATTTGACAGATTTCAATGAGAGACTCTGAAACTAGGCTATTTACCCTCGGAAAGCTCGATCACGCAAAATAAGACAGTCGCGTAACCATTTTCTGCTTCAAACTAGTTAGTATTCTGATTTTGATTGTGACAGCGACACTTTGCTAAGATCATCACGAACTTCAAGTTTCACCCCAGCCACTGTATGTCATATGGATGCTAGACTCTCATAAAGCAACGATCAGACATGCAATAGGTCATTAAAACCGATACGAAATCATGAACCTGTAGAAAAAATATTTTACTGTAGAGAAAGCCTTCGAGACACTCGAAGCCTTTTCTCTTCAGCAAGATGTTTTTTCTAGAACTTTCACGGCCCTTGGTAAAATTTCCACCACGTTCTCACCATCAAAATCACTATTGATAATTGAAGGACAATAATTCAAGTTAGATCGTAAATTGACCGATATCATAGTCGCTATCATGATCACCATTCTGTTGACAGATTCAAGAAGGTAGTGACCAGATAAAAATTACATAGCTTTCGTAAGTCCCCAGAGTACCCAACCTTGATGGCGGTAGTATTTTAGATTCGAGGGATATGCTGATGCCAGCCTACCTACCTTGGAACAACTGACTACCGGCAGATTACAGTTGCGTACCATTTTTTGTTTCAAACTATTTACTAAAGTACACGTAGCGATGCGGCACACAAACAGACACGAAACATGAAGCTAAATCCTGACGACTTTGACTTCATTAAACTATGTCTTGAGGGCTGTCCCTACGGTAAGATATTTTTCTACAACTTTCACGGCACCCGCTAAAGGAGTATAATATGACCTGTCCCAGGACTCTATTCTGGTATATTCGCCATGTATTTACAAGACCAAACTGGGCATCCAAAAAAGGCATTGTTGACCAGGACCCCTCACTGGTGATGCAAGGTGCTTGGAGTGTCGCCAAAATATTATTATATTTTCCAGTGTGGTGGAAGTAGTGAGAGGTGAGAGGAATTTTCCATTGAACTCAAGGTAGTGCCAGGCCTCTCTGTAGAATGCAGTTGTGAGATGCGACGGTTATTGTTCCGAGGATGGTATCTGCTCCTTACGTTGGCGAAGGTGTTAATCTGCTCCTGGGTATATGACTTGAGGTAGCAATGATTGGGGGGAGGTGTCGTCTAGGAAGTGTGACGAGGTGTTGGCCCAATACGAGTGGCATGCGAGGGTATTTGGGCCTGTAGGCACATATGGGAGAAGCTCGTTGACGGCGTGGCAGAACTTGGAATTGGAAGGGACAACAGTTACATGGTGAGCATATCCTCATGAGGTCCAGCAGTGTGTCACCGCATCAGTCAGTGCCGTTTAAGCCGCCAAACATGTGCGTGTGATCATTAGGAGTCTTTGTTGGTGCACGTGGGAATAGACTTTAAGAACGCTGATGAAGAGTCGTAGATGTGCGACTGTAAGGTTGGGTTGACATGATTAGGACTTTACCAACAATAACACAAAATGTATAGTTGACCATTGAGAGGCCGCACGGAACTCCCGCAGAGCTTGGTATGTTCTTAAATTACACTCTTTAGATGCCGTCCGGTTTTCTGTTGTTCGGGCAATACACTGAGAAATTTAAGGGTACAGCATTAGATATTGTGCACAGGAATCCACTCTAAAAGCCGTACCTCAATTCGTAAGCAATGATTGAGTTGATCTTTTTGCACGTTGCATCCTCCAAAGAACTTTTCCATCCACTCGCATGACATTCTTCTAAAGCCTCAATAAACTCCCGCATACTGTATTTGACCTAGTTCTCTCGTAGACAGCTTCGATATATGTGATGTGACATGAGTCATGAAAACCTAGAAAGGACCGATGATCGGTAACGGCTGACACAACGGAGATTGAAAAGTTTGATGCGCGTACGCACAAATTCGAGCAACCCAGTGTAACAGCGTGACACGAGCAAATGGTCTGAGGCGAGCAAACGGGCCAAGGTCGAGCGTGACCACGAACCAACAGGCGCAGGATCAAGAAATTTTGGCTATCATGTTTCGAAAAGGGAGATTCTTTGAAGGTTTCAGAAGATTCCGCGTTGTTCTCATGGACAATTCCATTTTTCCCCGTTCACTTCGGCGATCGATGCTCGGACTTTGCTCGGACTTTGAGCTTGTCGAAAGCCTCACTCTCGAAGATAAAAGGATAATTTATTTGACCTACAGGATTAATTAGATACACTACATAATACACTTCTCCTGTCTCTAAATATTGCCCAAGGGCTGTGAAAATAGCTTGCGTGACACTTGGTTTTGACACGAGCAGCAATTTGTGACGTGACATTTTGGCGCCGGAACCTACTGTAGCAAACGGCATGTGTGACGTAACAATTTGCTCGATTTACAGCCGCCAGCGCTGAAACCATGAGTACCCAACGTAATGGCTTCGATTTATCAGTGAGTTTAGTTGTGAAGAATGTTACGAACACACTTCAGGCTAAAATAGATCCATGGGAAATGATGGAATATTTGTCGTGACTCGTCAGGCAGGAGCATCGACACCGAACACACCGTCACAAAGTGAGTGTGATCAAGGGGTGTTGCTGATCTCCCATCAAATTGGATGCCGTAGCTGGCCATCGACTTGTTTTTGATACTCCGGCGAGTCTGCCGGTTAGGTGCCGATGGAGTTTGGGTTGGGCTAGTAATTGGTTAGGTCCTGGTTAGCGTTAGGGGTGTTGGAATATGTTATCCGCGGGGCAAACGGTCACAAGCAGTATCATGTGCGGTTAGGCACCATCAAGCGCTCGATCAGCGCTCTCGGTGTTGCCATGCCCGAGTTCAAGTAAGTATTGATTAAATCCCCTCATTCGTTTTGCTACGCTTCTTGGACCTTCGTAGTTAATTAAAAGCTACATTCGTACTCGCTGTAGTGTATATATATCTAGTATAGTATTGTAAAGATGATATGAGATTCTTGTTCATTCCCTAGTTTCTACAGGTTATGGGCCCCGGCCATTGCACTTAGAAAAAAGAAAAAAAGTCGTCGCTGAACTCGCTGTCCTTACTGCTTCATTAAAGCTATTGCCATTCATTAATAGATGTCTACGATGCCCGATCTACTGCTCGGACTATACCATTTTTTTTTTTTTTGTGTCAATTTAGGTCTTCGGAGCCTGGCTCCATGTAGACATTACAAGCTTTATTTACGGATGAAACTGCCGGGCCCCTAATGCCCATCCCTCCCCCACGGCCCCATGCTGCGCTGCTGAGGTACGTCTGAAACGATCCCCTCCCCAGTCAGCCCGACACGAAAACGCCGTTTGCATGAGCACCGCTCGTCGTGGTGAGGTAGCGGTCCGAATCCCATTCAGTGTTGTTCCTTTCATGTTTGGCAGAAATGCCCTCTAACTTTTAAGTACCCGACTGCTGGGCAGTAGGTACGACGGATGGAACCAGGGAAAGGGTGCGCCCGACGTGTTGCGGGCAGAGGTTTTTTTTTTTTTTGTTTTTATTTTTATGGGTTTTTTGTCGTCTTCGAGTGGTTACCATTGTATGTCCTAAATGTGAACCGTATTATCCATTCTGTTGATCATCTATGACTGTGCGGAATTTGGATACGTCACCTAACGATGGTTGCAACCTCCTTGTTCGCCCTATGTATCGAAGCAACTCGCTTGTGGCGTCTTTATTAGCCAAAATTGACCTGAGATCCCTTGAGTTGCGGCCTAGCTTAGCATCCAGGGAGTGTCGCTCGTAATTGTAGCTGGGGCATTCAAATAGATAGTGAATAACCGTTTCTGCGACGTTGTTGTGCCTGATATTGCTACAGCTGTCGCAGTGTTTGGTATCTGCTCTTCCGATGCGATTGAGATATGCCTTGAGTGGCAGGTGATTTGAGCGAATCTGAAACAAAAGGCTACATTGAGCACGAGTAAGGTCTCGTTGCATTGCTCTGAATTTCTCATAGGGGAAATTAGAGTCTATCGTGTCCATTCTGCCTTTTCTTGGGGATGCTTGCCACTTTACCTCCCACTCCTCCCGCATTGTCAAAGCCATCTGCTCCTTAATTAGCCCAGCGTTGAGTGGAAGTTGGCGCCTGAGTATCCGCGGGAGGTGCGTAGCTGGTGACGTTACCCCACTTGCCGCTGAACGCGCCTCCCTATCTGCTCGCTCGTTACCAACCACGTTGCTGTGAGCCGCGATCCACCTGATTTTGACTTTGTAGGCACTAGGTGTTGGCGGTACCCTACCCATTATCTGTCCCGCCAACTTGAGAAATTCGTCAGTGAGGTAAGACCCGGATTTTGCTCGACAAGCTCCTATCGACTGTATGAATGATTGACTGTCGGTGTAGAGCGATATTGAGCAGTGTCTTAGCTGGTCTTCGTCCTTGAGTAGCCAAAGCGCTAAGAGGCATCCTACTGCTTCGGCGTCCTTCGTTGAGAACTCACTGTCCCTACCCAATTTGTAACGCAGGGTTTTGGCTGGGTTTCTTGATATTGAATTTGCGTAGTACAGAACCGCAGCAGCCCCCACGTTACCTTCCGAAGTTGAGCCATCTGTGTAAATGCGTATGTCAGACTTATCGTTCGCTTCCAGCATGATCGATTCGTCCTTGCTGTCTGAGATATGGGTTGTGACGGGCATTTCTTGATTTGCGAGCCGATTTAATGGGGTGATCTTCTCGACCAGGAGTGGGTTGAACTTGAAGATCCGGAGGAGATGTTGAACATTGGTGATATGAGTTTTAACTGGGCGGTTGTGGTAGGATATTAGTTGTCTGCTGGCCGGATTTGTCGGAGGCAGGGTGCTGAGTCTAACCAAAGCTCTGAAACAGATCTTCTTTAGTAAAAGATCTATGGGCAATAAACCCGCGTGTGCGTCTAATAGGTCAGTCAGAGATGAGCGCAAAGCGCCCGTGATTGCCAGCGTAGCAATTCTCTGTAACTTCCCGAACTCCTTTAGAGCCTTCACCGACCCCGTATTCTTCTTTTTGCCTACCTCCTTATTGGGTGGTGTGTACCAGGTATCCAACCCATAAGTCATTTTGGGTACTGCTACTGCGAGATAAAGCTGTCGCATAAATTTTGGAGACATTCCTGCCGCTGGCCTGGTGAGCCGTCGGTAAAGAAGTACCCAAGCCATTGCCTTGGCGATTGCCTTGTGCATCTGTGTCGTCCATCTAAGCTGGCTGTCGATATGAATTCCTAGATACTTGTAGCTTGTCGCTATCTTGATAGGTCGTCCTCCAAACTTGAGCTCTGGGCAAGGCAAGGGTAGACGGCGGTTTCGGTTGACCGGATCGATAACTTGCTTTCTTGAGAAGTGAGTTATTGCTAGTTTGTCGATTTCGAACCTGGAGTTGTGCAGAAAGGACCAATTGAAGCCCCCATTGTCGCGGTCCATGAAGTCTTGGATTGTTTCTACTGTTTCGTTGAAGTTTCTACCTTCAGCCATGACCATAGCATCGTCTACGAATCCCAGGGACTCCTCGTCTGGACTAAGGGCGATGTCTAGTAGGTCAGCGTTATACAGGATATAAAGGATCATGGAAATCGGGTCGCCTTGACCTATGCCGTTGTTAATCTGGGTGATCTCTGAGATGAAGTCGTCAAACTTCAGTCTTGTGCGTCGTCCCTCGAGCAGCTTCTGTATGATCCTGACATAGGCCTCTGGGATCCTCCTTTTGCGCAGGTTGTGTAACAAACGATCTGTAACCGCGTTTGGGAAAGCCCCTTCCACGTCCAGGAACAGTATCGATACTACTTTACCACCTCTCCATGCTTTCTTGATCTTGTCGACAAGTACGTGAACCGCATCCGTCGTCATTCGGCCTGGCCTTCCTCCGTAGTGGTTATCGGGTAAAAGCCGTCCCTTCTCTACCAATCTCGTTATATCCTCTGCCAAGATGGCTGTGAACACCTTAGCCATGGTACAGAGCAGGGCAATGGGCCGGTAGGCCTTAGGGATCTCGTAGTTGGGCTTACCCGGCTTCCACAAGACGATGGTGGTGAATTCCCTCCAGGAGTCCACGTAGGCACCTAGCCTTATTGCGCCCTGGTAGATCTGAATTAGATAATCCTCTATAATATCAATTGACTTCTGCAGAACGACGTTTGGGATGCCGTCGGGACCACTGGCTTTATACGGTGAGAGCCTGTCTATCTGCTGACATAATTGATGTTTAGTGATAAGTGGTGGATCCGGCATCGGGTTTGGGTATTGATAGCCCTCCGGGACCGACGAGAGGGCTGGCTTGGGGGGAAAGAATATGTCTGCGAATGCTTTAGCTTTCTCTTCGTTTGAGTTAGCTTCCCCCTCGATATTGTCGGTTCTGGTCTTGAGGGTTGGGATGTGGGCCTTACCCCCATCGCCGACTGGCTCCCTAAGGTAGCCGTTTGCAGTCCAGAGGTCGTGGTCCGCCGCTTCTTCCAGGAAGTTCGTCCAGTGCTGACGCTTGGCCTCCATTATCGCCTCGCCATATTCTTTCACCAAGTTTTTACGTTCCTCATGACAAGGGTGGTTAGGCACCGCTCTTTGTTTCATGCAGGATCTACTTAGCTGATTCACCCTCCTTTTGAGTTTCTGGAGATCGCTATTCCACCATCTCTTAGAGTAGGGACAGGGCTTGTTGACCTCAACTTTTTCTTGTATCGTTTTCTGAAGAGCCAAGGTGAGGTCGGTCGATGCCTGTTGAAGATCGTTTTCCGTTTCAAGTCATACTGGTAATGGTATTTCAATGATGTTTTCTTGAAGACGCTTCCGAAAGGCTTCCCAATCGGCCATCCTGAAATTGCGTGAGGGTGTCACTGTTGTCCGTTCTTGTGGAATGTCTATTATTGTGACTATAGGGAGGTGGTCAGTGCAGGGGGGTTGCAAAAACCCGTCCACGTCGCATCGCCGGATATAGTTTAGCAGCCTCTCGCTGCACCAAACATTGTCTGGTCTTGTGTAGAGATTTGTTACCATATGCTTCAGAGTGGGCAAACCTTTCGGTAAGGCCATTACCATGCCCTCGTCCGCAACCATGTGTATCAGTATCTCCGATTCCCTCATAGCTTGAGGTGTAAATAGCCTCTCGTCTTCATCCCTGTCCCAGAGAGGGTGATGTCGGTTGAAGTCTCCACCCCAGAGGAGCATGTCCCCGTCGTTTACTGCTAGCTGTTGTCGTTCCTCCTGGATGAACCGCCGAAGGCTTGTGAGCGTTCTTGAGTGAGTACAGTCGTTATAAATATTGAATATCGTGAGTCGGCCGTTGGGTGTCTTGATTTGTATAGCAGTGATGTCGTTGTTGCCAGATATGTTGAGCGCTTTCCATGAGTTTGAGGATAATTTGGTGTTGACCCATATTGTTGATCGTGTTGGTTCTGCGTTTTCAAGAAAGCGGTCCTGTGGGGAAACATTCTTGAATCCGTTTGGTGTTCTAATGTGTCCTAGCGGTGTGATATATGGCTCTTGTATTAGTAATATGTCCCAGTCGTTACCCAACGGTCCATTTATTAGATCGAGATGAGCTTTCTGCGATTTGTTGAGGTTTAGTTGGAAGATCCTCAACCTATTAAGCGGTGGTTCGTGTACTCTATTCATTTAAAGGATGGGGAAATGGTGTGCTCGTTAACAAGCAGGGGAGTCGCTGACGGAGAAAGGTATGAGAGCGTGTCACTTAGCTGCGAATCTGGGGGTACAGGCCAGTCCTGTTGCAGTTCGACTGGGGCGTTCTGAGATTGGGCACCTCCGCCGCTGTGATAGGGCTGTTCAATTGGGTCCTGTACCCTTTCAAAACGGAGCTGCTGTTGACGAAGACGCTGAGAACCTGTCTTGGTGAGTATCGGAGACTGTGCCCTAGGGCCTGATACTACCCATTTTTCTTGCCTGGGTGGCTCGGGGGCCCACGTCCAAGGCTCCTGTGAGGGGTAAAACGGCAGGCCGTTCTCTGGATGTTTGAGGTCGAACTCCTTACACTTACGCAGGAAAGTGGGACAGTCTCTTGCCCAACTCGGATGGTCGTCGGTGTTGCAGGAGATGCAGTGATGGCTGCCCGAGACATTGCAATTGCTGGTTCGATGGCCTTTACCGCAAGTACCACACGTGTCCGTCATCTTGACGCATTCTGAGGCGATATGGTTCCAACCTTGGCACTTGAGACAGCGTATCGGCTCCTTCTTGTACTTAGCCACCGATACCCTCTTGCTGCAAATGACAAGACCTCCAGCGGTTGCTCTGTTGGCTGCATCCGGGTTAGAGAAAACCAGTATAAGGTGGCCGCAGGTTTGCTTGGCGTTCCTTCTAATTGGTGGTTTCGCCCAGCGTAACTTAAGTAGGTCCCCTTCTTGAAGACCATTTACCTCCTCTATTTCCGCAACGTGGGCAGGGTTGTTGGTGTTGAGATGTAACGGAGTATAGTAGGCTATGACGGGGTGGTTTCGTTTCTTGACGGATGCGCCTTGTCCCTGGGTACCTAAGGCTGTAACAAAGTCGTCAAAATGGTTACGCTGAGCAAACCATTTGGCTCCTTCCTCCGTTAGGAACTCTCCCAGTAGCCCTTTGTTCGCGAGCCGTTCCACAGTCCGGACTTTGTGAATAGTGGCGCTGCCGCCAGCCTCGATAATTGCTTCATTGAACCTCCTGGTGACGTCGGCCTGACTGAGCTCCCTCATGGCTGAGTCAATCGGGAAATCCACGAGGAATTGTCGTGCTTTGATGCCCTCTCGAGCTAAAATTCGAGGGTCAGCATTGACTGGGGCGGTATTGTTACTGAGTAAGGCATCTCGGAATGTTCTGGTCGACGGGGTGCAGGCCAGACCTTTCGTTGCTGCCGCAACTGTAGCCAAATGTTTCTCCACTTCGCTCTCCAATGTGGCACAGAAATGACCTGTCATTGTTCTAAGCTCATCATTCATATAAGTGAGCTGGTCGTTCACCGCGTCTCTGGCCGTAGCCGCTATCGCATCTTCGTCCATTTCATCTAACAGGAATGCAGCTGCCCTAATCGCTTGCACTACTTCTAGTGGTATCTTGCCGAGTGCCGCTATTTGATGCAGGGTGGCTGCTAACGTTGTTGTCGTTACCGGGTGGCCTTCTGGTACGAAGAGCAATCTTTTCTCCAAGAATCTACGTCCTGCTGCTGCGTCATTGATTAGTCCCGCTTGCGAGCGGATGATGGGCGGTGAGGGCGTTTGTGTGGGCGTATCGCCGTTGCCTTGGGTGTTTGTGGGGGCGAGACCCGTGCTTCTATTACGTGTCGCTGGCAGTTGTGACTTTTTCTGCGTGGTTTTATTCATTGAGGAACGATTTTTTATTTTTTTTTTGGGTAGGGCTTGCTTTGTAGCAAGCGTTTAGAGATGGGTAGAAAAGGATACTGCTACTACTTTATTTCTGAGCCTAACTTCTAGTTTTGCCCCAGCTTTGAGCGTGGGAAAAGAGCTAAAGGTCGTGGTAACAGAATAAGGAGCGATCAAGCTATTGCCATACTCATTAATAGATGTCTACGATGCCCAACGTGACTATTCCCCTACTGTCAGATATCCTACCGTCCTCTGTGCCTATGCTTGAAGCCGATGGAAATAACTGGGCGATGTTCTATGTTCATTTCCGAGGTGCTGTCGAGGCGAGAGGCTTTTGGAGCCATTTCAATGGGCCGTTGTCTGTCCCGGTACTGTCAACCGAGCCTACTGCAGCCGAGATCGCTGTGAAGGGTCAGTGGGATAGAAACGAGACATTCGCGAAGACATTACTTACCCAGTGTTTGCCGGACTCGATCGTGATGGAGGTTTATTCCAAGGAAACGGTGCGAGAGAGGTGGGAAGCTGTGGTGAAAGGGTATGGGGTCACAGGGGTGGTGTATGCAGAGACGGAGTGGAGGGCAAAGTTAGAGGCTGGCGACGAAGCGTTGATGGATGAGCCGAGATGGAAAAGTGGTAGAGACCAGGAGCAGGTTGAGTGGCGGGATTGTGGACAGAAGGGGCACGTCAGGTTGAGGTGTTCAAGTCCAAGGAGATCCAGAAACGACTCACGGAATACTGCAGAAGAAAAGTCGAACCGAAGGATCGAAGGGCCATCTGAAACTGCGACTGAGGAAGCCAAGGGAGCGGAGGGTGTCGAGGAAGAGGTTGAGGTCGTCGAGGAGGAACCTAGGGACTGGTTTCAGGACGCAATTGACGAAATGATCAAAGAAAAAGACCTACCAACTGAATTTACGGGCAATGTCGAGGTAGATTCCAAGGTCTTGGATGACGAGGAATCCCGGGCGGCAGTAGAAGAGGTTGTTGGTGGTAGTCGTTTCCGAGTTGTCGAGAAGACGAGGGATTGGTTAGAAGAGGCGGTGGATGAGATGATAGCGGATGAAGAGAGATTGGCAAGGGAAGAAATGAGCGAAAGGGAGGAGAGTCCAGTGGTCGTCAAGTTTGGCAACAAGTCTGGAGACGCCTCCGCAGCGATGGAACCGAGAGTAAACGGCGAAATCAAAGAGCTCTGTGGCCCAAGACACGCCAGTCATACATCTCAGTATCAACATCACTGCGTTAACCTCGAAGAAACTCATCCCCCAGATGCGAAAGCGAAAGTCGACGAGCGAAATATCTATCTCAACAATTCATCAGTACATTATTTCGAAGAGGAAGAAACAAAGACTTACGAGCTTCAAGATGAAACACCCGATGATATTCAAGTGGACGCACCAAATGGAAAGGACGAGGTTGTCCTTGGGAAGGAACCAGATAAGGTTGAGATTCGCGAGTGGGGAGAGCCTTGGACAAAGAGAGGCGCCACTGAACTAGGAGGAGAGGTTGACGAAGAGCCGAATGGTGTACAGATCCACTGGCTAGACACGAAGTGCATCGTTGTCAAACGAAATGGTTACCTTAACGCGATGGACATATTGGCGATGCTGGAGAATTGGAACATGGTGGACATACCTGAGGGGGAGCAAGTACAGGGGGTGAAATGGATTTTCTGGATGAAAACGGTCACGGCGGTCAGATATGAGGAACGGTTAGAGATTCGAGGAGCTTACAAAGTAGCTGGCGCTCGCGTTTTCGACACATACACACCGGTGGGCCAGCAAACCTCAGTCAAGATAGCCATAGCGGCCGTCTGTCGACCTCAAAAAGGGATTTATTCGTCGACCCGAAAATACTCAATACGGCCAGCGATGCTCTGGAACTATGTGGTACCGAGTAACCAGGAGTTAGTTGAAAAGAAGATGGAGATGAAGACTGAAAAGGATGCACGAGTTGGATGTCAATGGAAGTATGGGGAAGGATAAAGAAAAATGTTTGGAACCCGTTGTCGAGGAGAATTTCTTGGAGTGCGAAGGAGTCGAGCTTGTAACCGTTTGAGGGGGAGTGTTGGAATATGTTATCCGCGGGGCAAACGGTCACAAGCAGTATCATGTGCGGTTAGGCACCATCAAGCGCTCGATCAGCGCTCTCGGTGTTGCCATGCCCGAGTTCAAGTAAGTATTGATTAAATCCCCTCATTCGTTTTGCTACGCTTCTTGGACCTTCGTAGTTAATTAAAAGCTACATTCGTACTCGCTGTAGTGTATATATATCTAGTATAGTATTGTAAAGATGATATGAGATTCTTGTTCATTCCCTAGTTTCTACAAGGGGTTCGCGTTAGTGGTTTGTGTTAGTGGTTTTTGTTAGTGGTTTTTGTTCAGGTTAGCGGTAGAGTTAGGGGGCAGGTTAGGTGGTTAGAACTCCGGCTGCCGTGAGGCAGCCGAAGCACGGTGTGTCGCATCTATGTATATCCTCCTCGTCAGGTCCTGACTCCTTTACCATCACAATTGGTATTGCTATTTCAAACATTAATACATACCGCTCGTAAATTGATCGATAATCATTCTTCTGTTGACAGATTTCAATGAAGGAAGTTAGTCCGAGACCACGCTTACTTACCCTCAGTAAACTCGATTACCCAGAATAAGATAGTATGACAGCGTCGTCAGAGCGACAGTTCGCTAAGATCATCACGAACTTAAAGTTTTACCCCAGCCCACTAAATTTGATAATAATGCTAGACTCTTAAATAAAGCAAGCTCAGACATGGAATAGGTTCATTAAAACCGACACGAAGTCATGAAGCTAACTACTGGAGACTTTGAATTCCTTGGATTATGTCTCGAAGGCTTCCTCTATGGTAAGATATTTTTGCTACAGCTGCAACAGGCCCTGCTAAAGAAGCACAATAATTAACCTGTCTCAGGACTCTATTCTGCCATATTCGGCATGTATTTACAAGACCGCTGGGCATCAAAACTTGAAAAAGGCACCAACAAGAGGGAAAAGATCCTTTTCTATGCTCTGTGTACCCTATATGTCCTATCTGTTGTCAACTTTGTTGCTGATATGACATATTTCATGTATTCAGTAAGCAAAAATTTTGTCGGTAACAATAACAATTTTTTCAGTTCCACAGTTCCACAGCAATCCAATTGGCTTACTACTCCCCATATCTTATATTCAAGGCACAGTATCTGGCTTCTGCGACTTCATAGCTCAGTACATCCTAGTGCGTATAAATATTATGTCTATCATCTATTTTATTGATGCAAATATTAAAGATCTACCGTTGCTGGATTGTGTGGGGTTGTAATATCCGTGTTGTGATACTTCCTTCAATCTCAGCATTCGCATTCTTAGGTCAGTCAACGTATCTTTTTCTTTGACTGCCTGACTTCAATTTATTTCCTCTAGCTATGTGGCTAGCAAACGTCGGCTCACGGTACATTCTCTCAGACCTAGTAACTTTAGAAGCTGACTGGGGGTATTGGCTGGGTGTGGCAAGTCTTGCCGTGTCCATGATCGTGAATGCTCTGGTGACGGGTTTAATTGTATTCAAAATATTCAAAGTGTACCGTGAAGTCAAGTCCACTTCGGACAATCAAATTTTGGGCGGGAGCAAAATCCGGACTGTCATATTCATATTAATTGAATCTGGCATGACGTTGTTTGCTATCCAATTGGCTCGGGCCGTTATTGACATAGTGCCTGCGGATGCTACTGATTATGCTTCTCATATCGTCAATCCGATCCACCAGATGCTCAATGTAATTGCAAGATCAGTCATTGCTACTTCTTATTTTACTAATCACATGGATCTGTCTAGGGTATAACACCTACAATCATCCTGGTGCGAGCCTCAATGGGATTGTCGTTCCACGACAACGAATCCACGATAGAATCTACCGTCGGGACTCTGCGCTTTGCCGCTAACAATTCGAATTCAATACCGGAAATGGGAGATGTCGGTATCATGAAAGGAGACGATGATGTTTCATCAAGTGATGATATTAAGATGGTATATATCTGATAACAGAGAGGCCAGATGCAGCGTGCACTAGATCTTGTGGATATGGCACATATGTATGACCTGTGGTTGTTGTCGAAAACATCCATCCATTAACCGTAATGCTTGGCACTTAATTTCACCTTACACTGTAGTCTATTTCTTATTTCTACCTCTTGATTATCCATCAGGACAGCCGTGAGTGCATAAAGGCGAACTAGGCGTAACGGCAGACGCTGTATCCTGGTTTTGGCACAGGTGGTATAAGTACAGCTACAAACCTCCCCTGGTACACACAGGTACAAACAAGGCGACCCACGCGAAAAGTTTGATGCGCGTCCCGGACCGAACAAAGTTATCTCTCCCACCGTCTTCCATGTCGAGCACCCGTTCCCTCCTCGACCTACCGAATGAGTTAATAATCGACATATTGTCTGATGCAAATATCTCAATAACGGACATCTACACCGTTTCATGTCTCTCAAAGCGACTCAATAGCCTTGCTCTTCCCATATACCTTGCTGCCCATGGTATTCCAGAGCCGGAGCGAGAAATGTCACTTTATGTCCTCGACTGGGATCTATATAACATCAAATTCCCCCCTGATCTCAATCCATTCACCTTTTTTCGTCCGGATGCACTTTCTGGTCTCAATATCTCGACCAACATATCTCATGTGAGGCACTTCAAGTGCTTCTTCCAGGAGCCGACTACAAAGGAGTGGCGAAACTCTTTTCAACAGGCCTATAACCTCTCCCTAGCTGTGAAGCGAACTGCAAGATTCGTTCACCGATTAGAATCTGTGGGTGTAGCAGAAATATATCTCATATGGGATCCGTATTATGTGCGAGCCGACAAAACCATCACCCACGTGCCTATTCCAGAACTTAACGAATGGACGGAATCATTCTGTAGATTTCTGAATCTCCTCCTCGAGCGTCGTTGTACGTCATTGACAGTACAATACAACGCTTCTATCGAACCTGCTTTCCGCTTTCGTTCGTCAAATCCAATCACAAAGACTTTCTCAAATGTCTTCCAGAAGCGGCGCGATAAACAAACTCGCACTCTCCACTGGGACCTCGAAAGGCCAATGCATGAAGGAAAAGTCGATCCTTCAAGCATTGCAACTGCCTCCCTGTCTCATCTTGCCCAAGAATCCAACTCTATTATGACCTTATCCCTCCATTCAAACGCCCTCCTCCTCCCTCCTTTCGTAAATTGGACCCTTTCCTTGCTCTATAGCCAGTCCAGCTTGACTTGCATCACATTTGCTCATCTCACATTCTCAAAGGAAACCTGGACAACCCTTCTTCCTCTCATCGCTGACGCTGTTTCCGACCGGCTGACAAAGCTTTCATTCTTCTTGAAATGTACGAATCTAACGGCTGAAGATCTTATACGGTTTCTAGCCCGCCTACCTCATTTAACGCACCTTTCAGTCGATCGGACATTCTGTTCAAGGTTTCAAGGATCCGGGACGAGGGGAAAATTACATCTCTCTAACCTAACACCACCTCATCTTTCCCAGTTACAGGTTTTAAAAGGACCTACCGAGTTGGTATTTCTATTACTCCATGCGCAGCCCCTCTCTTCTCCCTCCAGAAAGAACGAGGCCCCCACCGGCTTTCCAAATCTCAGGTCCCTTATCGTATACCCATGCACTCAACTCCAACACCCGACAAACTACTCCGAATCAACCTCCATCATAAGTTCTCTTATCAACCAGATTAAAAATCAATCACGCAGCCATGAAGTGGAATATGCTCTCGATCTTCAGACGGAGTTCATGATCACCAGTCTCGAAAGCATAACCCAATATCTTCAATCTCAAACATCGGAACAGAAAGTTTATCATAGTGTTTGGGATGAGATCAATGGGGTGGAGGTAGAGGAATTGGCATATCGGCAGTACGGCTCTCGAATTGTTTTCCGTGACATCACGAGGGTGGTTCTGTATAGACTCAGCCTTCATCAAAGTCCGACGTCTTTGTGTCTGTGGCTCAGTCTTCTTTTCCCGCATTTGACAACTCTTGTTTTTACATGTCGAATCAATGCTCAACCGGAGCAAGTTTCGTTGTTGGACGCGAATGTGGTGGAGCAGTTGATAAACGAGCTAGCTACTGCTTGTCCTACCGTACATACTCTTGTCGTTGCGAACAAGACATACAAGCTAGGCGGAAATTGAATAGATCGATTATGAATTGGATAAATGTCGCCTCTGAGACAAGCGAAGACTTCAAAATTAGCCTATATATGTCCATGGTTCAAGTTAGGCGTGGCCTCTGGACTTGAAATGGTGAGGCCAGTCGGTCGTTGAGTGTATTAAGGCAGGTTTCTTCTGGGTAGATTCATCATGCGGTGACTTACCTCCTGAAATCTTTTTCAGGACAGTCCAAAAATTTCGTTGCCCCACTGGACCTGGCATATAAGCACCACATATAGCGCGATCGTCAAGGCGGTCTGTTACTCTGGCGCCCCATAAATCACGATTGGAGGGTATAGTTTCGAGGGGGAAAAAGTAGTTACAAGGAATCGATCTGCCGTTCTTCCCCTGTCGTCGTTTAGCGGATCACTGGCAGGTACATAGTTGCCCTTAAGTGCAATGTTGTTGGTGCGAGTAATAATCATTGATGGTACAATTGTGTCGTTAACATAAAGTGCTTATCGAATGACATGAACGATTATACTTCTATTTGGATTCAAATGATCAGTGGATCAACTGTGGCCAGGACTCGGGAGGAATGGCCACTCACCTACGACTGTGCCGCAGCTACGCTCAGCGGAGTCGGAACACCTTTAAAATCGTCTTCTCGAGCACCCAAAACTGCCATCAAGTCATTGCGTCTAAACATATAAGCGGCTTGTATAGCATTCGGTGTTCCTAAACGGGGGTCAGCTCCTTTGCCCATCAAGGCATGCACGATGTCGTTATGAGCTTTGAAAACAGCGCCTGCAACAATCGATTGTCCCATATCATTGATCCTGTTGGGATCGCCCCCTCTGTCAAGGAGACCTTTGGTAAGCTCCGTGTGACCAGCATATGCAGCAAGCATCAGAAGTGTATTTCCTAACAAAAGGATGGATCAGGTTGCTCTTCGTGGTCATAGGGACTGGGTTAGAACCTTTGTCGTTCGTGAGATTCGCAGGCAGCCCAGAATCTACAGCACTCAACAGAAGAGTGCTATCTCCCGTTCGTGCAGCTTCAAACATGCGATGGGCGAATTCTATCGTCTCCGATGGGAGCTGTGATACATCGTGTTTTATTTCTTGTGCGTCGTCAGCCTGAAAATGATGAGTATAGTTTGAAAAGAATATCTTCAGTATTTCACAGACCATCTGAAGTCCAAATGTTTCTACATGGATATCTGTCAAAAGCCATCACTTGATACGTCTTCAAAATCCCGCTGACAAATCAAGGAGACGTGACCTTGCGCTTGAGTTCTGCTCTGTACATGCTTATGCACATAAATATATGCGCATATAACTACTGATTCCCATAATGTGTCCTGTTCCCAGGATACCTAATTTAAGAGTACAGTTTGTAGTACAGTGGTCGTAAACGTGGTCGTAAACCTCTGAGTCAATGATTATGTAATCGTCCGTGATGAAACTTGTTGCAGTGCCGGGTAGTACTACTCACTTTAAACGCCCACTCTTTGTTCTATTCAATCTCACTCCATCTATCTTATATCGCGAGCTAATCTCCACATAAATGGTTTACGGGAAGGAAAATGGCCATCGTACTGTCGATTACTCAGATTCTGAGTCTCAAACATTAGGCAAACCCGCGCTGAAACGCCAGAAGGTTGAGAAGATCGGTACGCATTATCAACAACAATCTCGTAACAAGCTCATTACTTTTCCAAAAAAAAGATGATGCCGACATGGACAGGGTGCCGTACAACCCACAGAAAAACACTCACTTGAAAGGACGAAAACGCTTTTCTGCAGATTTTGCTGACAGTCAAGAGGCATGCGCCAGCGGTCTTGTTTTGCATGGCTTAAAACTGAAAAGTTCGTCGTCGACCCGTCCAAGATTCCAAGTGATACTGAGACATAACTAGAGATACGCCGTGGTGAGGATGATGGGTCCTTTGAGGTCGTGATTGAGAACTGTCTGGGCAAACATATCCTTTCTGCCACGCTACTCGTTTCTGGTCAGTGGTCTACTATCGACTTTTAATTTTTTTATTAACACCAGAGTTCGTTCATAGACACCTCTGAATATCCTGGAAACCACTCTTTGTTTTGTTACTCTGCCGACGCCGACATACCTGCTAAGATACAAAGAATCGTCGACGAAGCAGCTGAAGAATCCCCTCGGACAATAGGAGATACTATAGGCGAACTGATGGCCTCCTTGTCTAGAGCCATAGGCTCCGCACCCATACAGTACCAAACAATCAGCGATGATGACGACGCTCACTCCAGCACAGCTGACTACGATGACTATGATGATTATGATGATATTGGGAATGCACCCGTGGAGCCGAATTCCATCATGGCCAAGTTACAAGAGTAAATTCCTCAAACCGCTCATATAATTCAATCTGATTTTTTCTTTTTTTTATAGAGATTTTGTTGATATTGTAGCAACGGATTACAGGCCTGGATTTATCCGTCTTGGGGGCAATGATTTCCTCGTTTCTGTCTCACTACCGGTCATTACCCTTTCGAATTCGATTCCTCCGCATGCATTGATGGCTTGGGATCGTCGCTTGCTATCGTGCTCACAACATCTCACCCTTCTCATTTCCGGTTTTCATGGTTTATATCCCGTTCTGGAGAATGATATATCTTACAATAGTTCCGCACAAAGACTGGGTGTATCCCTGGGTTTTAAAGTCGGTCTGAGCCAGAAATACAAACCGGGAAGTGAACAGGCTCAGGAGATTGTTCGCAAGCATGGCCTGATTATTCAAGATGCAGAAGATGAACTTCGTATACAAGCAGAATGGGCTGCTCAGCAGCAACGGAATGAATGGCTCGATGATCTGAACGAAGATGAGCCTATGCCTGCGGAAGCTGCTCCCGAAGAAGAGGAAATCGTTGACGAAGGTCGTTTCGACTCGTTTAGCTTAAGCTGTTCTCTAGAGTCGTTAATGGATCAATCTTTCCTGAAGATCGTCCAACTTCGAAGAAAGTTTGACCTTGGCTGGGCTGGCGCTGAGCTTTTGCACTCAGAAATCGAAAGATCCCAACAGCTAGACCAAGAGGTTCTGAAGATGAACCATGATGTGAGCGTTCACTCACTAGAAGTCCCCGTGGTGAATTGATGTGCTTGCCGTCCTAGGAAATCCTTCAAGCTGATAGCGATGAAAGGAAAATTGGAGCCACAGTCCTTCCACATGACCCACTCCTTGGACTTAGAGCAGAGGATCCTTTCAATCTGCCTTTGACCGCTTTTTGTTATCTAGTCCGACGTATTTCCGTGCGTTCTCTGTGGTTTTAAACAATACTTGGCGCTCACCAAATCACCTAGCTCTGCCCGCGGTATTGCCTCGTTTGTCATAACAAGCTCGGTTTCGACTATGGGGCTCTAAAGCCTTACGTTTGTGACTCTAAGCTCTGTTCTTATCAATATTATTCCTTGAATCGAGGACCATCGCTAGAGGTTATACTCTTTGATTTTCTTTATTCACACTGTTCTTTACCTTTGTTTTAGTACGAAATCATCCACAATCCTCTAACAGTCGATCTTCTCGTTTCGCTTGCTTATGCATCAGCCTCCGACGGGGCGATGGATGAACCTCTTCCTGTGGGGTTGGGGCTTCGTGTTCCGCCTCCAAGCAGCTCAGGCACCAGCGGCTTGCAACAGCCACCGCCTTACTATGTCGACAATACGATTGCAGTTTCTGCCCCTTCAGTGCCGAAAACATTTACCATATCTGCAGATGGATTATGCGAATTCGATGAGCTAGACCTCATGCAGGTGCGTATATACAGTCTGCTGGTCCAGGACTGCTCTGATCCATCCATTAGATGAGGCTCTGCATTGTCAAACTCATTTCTACTTTACCTTCGGCATGTTTTAGTGTTTAATAATGCTTTTCAGGGTTGTTTACGCCTGGTTTTCAGATCGAGGAGATGAAGAAACATTTAGAAAGAAAAGTGAAAGCCGGCAAATCGAAGCCAAAACTCAAAGAAATAGATCCGAACGTTCTACCTGCCGCTTGGTCTATTCTACGTTGGTATGTCCTTCTTTTCCACCTTTTTATATTCGGATTCGGTAACAGACCCCTAAGGTGTGTCGCCTCGTGTACGGCGCACATTGAGGCCATCTCTTCGGGAGAGGAACTCATCAAAAACTTGGGTAGGATCTGACAATATTTTATCGACATAGTCGCTCATGTAAGTCAGATCCGAGTTGGAGACAATTCAGACTTACCGTTGGTGCACCTGACGCGGAGGCCAAGTTCAAGACAGCCATTAATGAGGCCGTACAAAGCAACGCCAATGCTAAAGTTTACCCAGTTATTTACGTAAGCATTGACACCAAGCCAACTCTGATCGCTGTTTGAGATGCTGATTTGTACCAATTACAGGCCTTTCATGGATCTCCGCTCAGGAACTGGCATTCGGTAAAGTCAATAACGTTTTCATACATCACATCACCCCTCATAGGAATTTGAGTAGATCATACGACACGGTCTCTGGTATAAGACTATAGCTCATGGCAGAGCTTTTGGTGATGGTAAGGCGATTCGTTTTTTCATGGATCCTTCCGATGCATGCTGATCGTCCATAGGTGTCTATCTCGCGAAGGATGCAAGTACCTCCATGGGCTACTATGCTACAGCCAGGGCATCCTGGCAAAAGAGTCTGACTGGGCCTGTGAATTGTATGGCACTGACGGAGGTGGTGAATCTACCCTCCCAGTTCGTTAGCTCCAATCCTCACTATGTAATCAAAGATACACATTGGATCATGTGGTGAGCTTACACTTGATTTTAACTCGTCCATGTTCCACTTTCTGATATGACCGTGAAAGTCGATATCTTCTTGTGAAAGGCGCCGCTGATGGAACTGAGCTCTCCACAAGCATAGCATCAAAGTCAAAAGCGAGCAAGGCCAGTCAAATTCCTTTCGTGAAGCTTGATCCGAAGCATCAAACCTCCGTGGGTCTAAAGGTGATTGAGATTCCGGATCCTGCTTTCCAGGTTGAGAGCCTCTTGGCTGCCCGGAAAGCGGACTACGTCCATGAGGAGCCGGATGAAGAAGATTTGGCTATATTCCAATTGGATTCTTCAAAACCGTCGAGGCCTTCTCAACATGAAGAATATGGTTACGACGACGACGATGATTACGCCGTGCCTGCGGCATC
Source organism: Phlegmacium glaucopus (assembly GCA_015039465.1). Lineage (NCBI taxonomy): Eukaryota > Fungi > Basidiomycota > Agaricomycetes > Agaricales > Cortinariaceae > Phlegmacium > Phlegmacium glaucopus. Next base: position 267,407 of record MU130707.1, read on the forward strand.
TTCCTCGTCGATAAAAACGGGCCCAGTTCAAAGGCCTGCAGATGATTGGAAGCACAACGCGGAATGGGTAATTTCTATTCTCGGAAACTTGATGCCGCCTCCAATCCAATCGACTCCTTCGGCTAGTATGGCGATACAAAGGGAGCTCAAGTCTATGCTCAAAGAACAAGAGTTGGCGCCAAATTTGAGGGACCTTGGATGGTACATGCCTCCGGACCTCATTGGCGACAATCTTTATCAGTGGTTCGTGGAAATGCATTCCTTGGATCCTTCACTCCCGATCGCAAAAGATATGAAAGCCAGGTAACAAAACGTGCTTCCGAATTCAATCTACTTTTGAACTAATAAAACTTTCTGCTTTGCCTTGATTCCAGAAAACTCAACTCTATGATTTTGGAAATCAGGTTTCCACCTACGTTCCCGAACTCTCCGCCATTCTTTAGAATTATCAGCCCGCGATTTTTACCCTTCATTCAGGGAGGAGGCGGGCATGTTACGGGAGGTGATTTCAGTCCCTAATCAATTGCAAATGAATTACATTGATATTAATCTTGAAAGGCGGTTCCATCTGTATGGATCTTTTGACAAGCGACGGTCAGTTTACTTCTTGAGAACCATAATCTCCTTTTTTTTAAAAATTGATATCATTAGGTTGGCTGCCTAGTTATAGGTGAGCAGGGTATTGTTTCGCTTTGATGGTTGTTTAATGCTTAACACTCCCTAGTATCTCTGCTGTCTTGATGCAAATACGACTTGCAATCTCAAATCTCGAGCCAAGGCCGGCTCGGCTTGCGAGCGATTGGAATAGGTCAGCGTCTGCCGACTTAATCACACGATCTTCTGACCTGTTCCTAGACCTTATGGCATTGATGAATCTTTAGTAGGCTATAAGAGGGCAGCAGCTACTCATGGATGGACCGTGCGCACATCTTTTATCTTCCAAGCTTATGAATATTACTAACTTTTCCACGTTCCCCAGTTGCCTCCGGGCCTGGACCGTCTCGTGCGCTGATGCCGGAAAGATCATCGATATATGTAAAATTAAAAAATGTACGGCTTATAAAAACGCAATCTTAGAATTTTACTGGTATTTAACAGTGGACATGATTCATCACTGACTGTTCTCTCTCGCTGAGTTGAATTTCTCGCCATTGGCCAACAGATCGCCAGAAAGTCCTCTCTGCTGTCCTTGCGCGAATTGCCGCAAATTTGGCATGACAAGCCGAATGTTTGTTCGTGCGAAGTCAAAACGTCCGAGGAAGGAAGGCACTGAAAATATGACAATTCCAAAATAGCAGCAGCTCCGAATGGTGAACAAGCTATCTTTGGTTTTATGCGGAAGGGTGGCAACTGATTGAATGGCCTTGACTGGGCAGTACGTCCCTTATCCAGAACTGCAACTCAGCGGTATAAACATTTATCACACGATTGTAGTCGTCTGAATGTCTTGCCAAGGAGACCAAAAGTTATTGCTACTTTAGGGCTTCCACGTGTTCAAGGCATTCATTTACTTTAAGTACCGAGACCATTGGCGAGGCCGCTCTTGACTTGATTGTCATTCATGAACCCTCTCTATAGGCTCTTGGCTTTCCTTCTTTTTTTGAGCTCGATCCTCTGTTCATCGACGCCATTCCGAAGGTATGTCGATCCTATCCTATATAACAATACAACTTCCCAAAACTTATGCGAGCATCCATCCAACAGAGCAACTGTATGCAATGGTCATTCCGAGCTTTGTAATAGACGTTATTCCAACGTAACTTTCATCGGTGCACATAATTCCTACGGCTTCAGCGAGAATCCCCTTGAGCGTAAGTAAAAGAATTTTGCCTTCCTATAATATCACTGTTTAGCTTAAAATGCCAAAAACCGCAAAAGTCGCCCGCGATCAGGAAGTTAATATACCTACTCAACTTAGACTTGGAGTCCGTCTCCTCCAAGCTCAATCACATGTGTACGACTCAAATATACCATTCTATCCGAGTTTTTCTGGTTACTAACTTTTTTTTTCTTTTGGACCAGCAATCAACTAGATGGCCTATTGCACTTTTGCCACACAAGTAAAAGCGTGCTTTGAACCATCAGTGATTTCCGTTAACTTACACGACTTATTTATATAGGTTGTGTATGAGCTTTATTAGCATCTCGCGCATATCAGATTCCGGATCTGACTATCGTTTCCAGCTGTTATTCGATGGCGGAACGGTTCTTGATTATCTGAAGATTGTCAAAAGATTTCTGGACGGAAACCCTAATGAAGTGTTGACTCTTCTTTTCACCAATCCGGAGGGACAGTCTGTCAGTGATGTTTGGAAGCCAATATTTGACTCTGCAGGTATGTAGACCATTTCCTTTGAATCGTCTGCGTGCCCTGAGAAAAAAGAAAAAAAATGACTCCTCAGGAATTACCCCGTTCGTTTATGTACCACCCTCCGTCCCCATCAATCAATCTGATTGGCCAACCTTGGGAGAAATGATTGATAGCGGCAAACGTGTAGTGGTATTTCTTGATGCTGGTGCGAATACTGCAGCCGTTGACTTCATATTACCCGAATTCGCAATGGTATGTAAAAAAACAATTTTTATCAAAGCTCTCCCCTTCGAAACCCTCAATAACAAAAACAACTGAAAAGAAGAATTGTGCCAGATTTGGGAGACTCCGTTTAGTGTTACCGATCCTACGTTCCCGTGTAGGGTGGATCGAATTCACGGTCCTCTTCCTACAGAAGATCATACATATATAATCAATCACTCCCTCAATAAGGATGTTATCCCAATCGGGTCTGGATCCGGAATTCTTGTCAGTGACCCCATAGATGCACCTACCACCAACGGCGCAGACTCGTAAGTATTTAACGCCCATATAAAACGAAAAGAATTCAAGACAACTCCTAATTGTTCCCTCTTTTCTTAGCATTCTAGCTCATGTGAACGGTTGTCTGCCTCTAGGCGCCAACCGTAATCCCCAATTCATTCTTCTCGACTATGTAGATCTTGGGGAAGGTTTCAACGTTGCTAATCGATTGAACGGTCTTTCCACGTGAGTAGTCCTCAGTTTCTCACCCTTCAAGTTCTTTTTTCCTATTACCATTTACTTATTGATTTTTTATCCAATTATGAATAGTGGTACAACGACCAATAACCCTTATGCCACGACCCCTGCTAATCCTTCTCATCCCTCAAAAACTAGCGGAGTGAAGGCTTCGATGGAGACGTGTAAATCCTCCCTTCTGATCTTGGCTTTCACGACGATTCTATACTTATATTCCTTTTGGTAATTTAGTGTTGGTCCATGTTCATGTAAAACCATACTATAGCTATACATATTTCACATGCATTAATAATCCAGTAATGGTTACAATTTTTTGAAAGATTGGTATGAATGAAAATAAACGATAGGCGTATTGAACTAGGATATAGTATATCGGATTAAGCTATGAAGGTCGCAGAAACCGATTATTGTGTATTTTCAATTAAAAAATATGTGGGTGAGGTCGATTGTCGGATTGCGGTGGGACTGTACAACTGACAAGTGTAAATGTAAAGGGGGTTGTTTACTGACAGGATTCTAAGTCACACTTAGAGAATATGAAATACGTATAAGTAATAATAATTATGAACAAGTGTTACTTACATCAACATTGTAAATACATAGCGAATAAGTACTACAATTCACTTCTAAATCGAACAGTAAGCTTCTTCATCGTACTCGGTAACAGGATACCATTACATAAAATCAAAAAAGAGCTCCAACGCCTAGCCGTGATATTTATAGATAGAAGTCGTACATATACCAGGTCCTACATAGGGGGTTTCGGATCGACAATAGTTATCTTCTCCGTTCACGTCAGGTAAACGGGGGAGGGGGGCAAAAAACAACTTGGATGTGTGAATATATGGTATATAGATTATCAGGGAATCAAAAAACGGCGTCAAAAAAAAGAAAAGCATAGAAAAACGAGGGAGAGAGAAACAGAGAAGAAATTATACGTTTCCACTGTCTCCAGAAAAAGGGTACGGTTTAAGCAGAATAGCCTGCTCCTGATCATGTTGATGAGTAGGAATTTCAGGCTCCATTGGTGAAATCGGTAATGGCTGTCTCGAAGTCGTTGTCGGTTTTACACCAAAAGCTTCTCCAAAGTCCTTTTTACCTCCTTCACGTGGTTGACCGTGTGTAGAAGGTTTCCCTCGCATGTAGTCGAAGAAGAAACGTAAAGAACCGAAAATCTCAAGAGCGAAATCGGCTAAAAATTGGAGTGTTTTTTTTTGTTGGTTTAGCAATGGTTTGGAAAAGGTGTTGAAAGTATACTGACTGATATTGATCCTGAATTTGGGTGACGCGGAAAAAGAAAGGGGGCGGCAGGAAGATGAGCCAGAGAGGTTAGGAGGAGCAAAAAGAATCTTACGAATCCCAGAGTGGTCTCCAGATGCTTGTCGCGGGTAACCCTTCCTTGCGTGTGTATTCTTTAGGGCTGTATGCCCACCACATCAAGAGAGCAAAGAAGACCATCTAAGATCAGAGGATCAAGAAAAGCCGACAGTTAATGGTAGGTTGCCTTTTACCTCGATACAAATCGTCAAAGCGTCCAAACCATCGGCTATATTTGTTGCCGTCCAAAATTCCGTACCTATGATATCACGTGCCTTGATCAACAAACTTCCCAAAAATTGCATAGAGCGTACATACCTTTAATGACCCTTCCTTCCAATGCTGAGAACTGAAGAGAGAATGTTATCATAGAAGCAAAGAAGATTATGAGATTCTGTGGGCTTACGACGAAAGATTGATAAAAGGTGAACATAACGATGAGCTTGATAGACAAGAATTTAGCTAGTGGGCGCCGTCCTTGGAGTTCTTCGTGTGTGAGGCCATAGAACATCAGCAGGCCGTAAAGGGCAAAGCTGAGATATAGAGCAAAGATTTACTATCTGAAACAGAGACGATGGGATAGACATGTATTTACCTGATGCTCACAAAGTCTATGGCGTTAAGATAAACCGAAGCATGATGCACATTAAATCCGTCAGCTTGACATAGTACTTCCAGTTTTTGGCAGATAATACCCGCTATTGAAACAGCTAAAAGGAACATAATCAGATGACCATCCGAAAGAGAGAATAAATAAAAAAAGTGCATCATTATCAGGGGAGAGAGCGGGCGTACCAGGTCGAATGATAACATATTGCAATACCAACCACTATTTTCACAACTTGCGTGAGCTTTTGAAACATTATAGGAAAAGTGTGTACTTTGACGGTGTACATGAAATAAGGCTAGAAAATGGGCAGGTTTATTACAATCAACAGTCGAGTCTGAAAATGAGATGTTTTTGACCTTTGTTGGACGGTATCTCCAGCAGCAAAACTAATGAAGTATGGTTTGAGAGGTTTGACAATTTCGAGGTGAGGTGATCGAATAACAAACAGGTATTGGGAGGGATTTCTTGTCTTTACGCTCTAAAGCCTTATCAGGGGAATGTCCAGACGCAGTTGAGGCAACAATATCAATGAGTAGAAGTCTTTTACAGGATGAGATTAGGCAAGCCATCTTTTTTAGATCAAAAAGTCATTGAGAACGTACAAAAATGCGCTTAGTGTGATTGCCTTTTTGTTCATTGTCGGGTCAGTCAAGTTTCAAGATGCTTCATTGATAAGTTTACCTCGTAAGCTGCGATTGGTCGATTTCTTTTTAGTCAGATGGGCGGTCGCCGTCGTGATTGGACTAACGGAACGTACCAGCTTGAATGAATGAGTAATAGGTGAAAGCTCTGAAAAAACGAAATGAAAAGAAGGAGATGATGGCATAGACTGGAGGCATGTATAGGATGCGTAAGCTAAAACGGAGGGGGGGAGAACAGCATCAGTTCAAAACAATAAAGAAGGTTAGAGGGGATAAGAAAGGTTAACATTTGTCGTTGCTGAGCTGGATTCGTGTAATTCCTAGACAAAAAAAGCAACCAAGCATCAAAATCCATAATCTTCGATTACCCCCCTTCATCCATCCAAAGCGCACCTGCAGTGTTGCATGATGGAAACCAATGATATAATCGTCGTCTGCAAAAAAAGATTGAACATACATAGAAAAAAGGGAACTTTATATGAAAACATACGAGAGCTGTACATCCCCCTGCAATGGCCCATCCTATCCTATGAGAATCCCAGTGTAATCCAGATGCATCCCAAAAGCTGCTCTGATCGGTAATAACCGTGTTTTCGCTGACTGAGCAAGGCATAATCGATGACCCTCTTGTTCTACCAGTAGGAGTTGGGCGTCGTTTGTACGGGGTGTCGAAAACCAGTTCGAGATGATAGAGGACAAATAAAAGGCCTAGTCTATAGTTCAAAGGCTGTCCTTGCCAACGGCCCCGGCTTACATACTCAACGGCAACCTGCGCCAAGCCTTGTCACACCGATCTTTGGGTATATCCTTATTTTTACAGTGTTCTTAATAAAAAGTTCAATACTTCTACACTCCATTGAGGTTGATCCAAAGCCAAAAGACGTTTGATTCTCTAAATCCCCATCCCTGATTTGCTTGTTAAATACTAGTATAGCAAAAACGTGTTCTGATTGTGACCTTGGCTGATTGATCATGATGCGGTGTAGCCGGGGGTTGTGTGTGTGTGCCTTGGTTACCAGGCCATTCCAATAAATAGGCGGGCCCCCAATTTTTAGTTTTCCCTCGAGCAGGCTCTCCAACACCAACCCCACACCCAAAATTTAATTTTAAACAAATGTCTTTCTCACTGCGGCTGGCCGCTTTAACATCTCTCCTATTCATCTCTCAGGTCTTTGGACTTGCAATCCCTCAGCTCGACAAGCGGTTTGTCTTTTTTTTTTTTTTCGGTTTTAATGCGCTGGTGAAGCTGACCTGTTGATTTTTGAAAGGGATCAACTTTGTAACGGTCATGCAGGACTCTGCGATCGTAGTTACGGAAACGTCACCTTCCTTGGTGCTCATGACTCATTCGCGGACAGTTATAACCCTTTTGCACGTAAGGATTTAAAAAAAAGAACTCTTTGCTTGTTAGAACGATCTTTTTCTCATAATGTATGTAATACAGTCGCCAGGACCCAAGAATTCGATGTAGCTGCTCAGCTAACGATGGGCGTGAGGTTGTTGCAAGCGCAGGCCCACATGTGCGTTGCAACATTTCCTTTTCGTTGGTTGATTCTCATATACATCTAGGAATGCGAAAGACCTTCATTTCTGCCACACTAGTCAGTTTTTCATGGTTGCGTAATAGACGGCTCACACCTTACCTCTTTCTTTGTTCGTTATTACTCTAGCTTGCGTACGTCTCTTATCTGGCTTAAACAGGCATTCATTTACCTTGCGATCAATAGGGTCTCTTCGATGGTGGCAAAGTTGAAGATTACTTCAAGAAAGTCGAACACTTCCTCGACAGACATCCAAACGAAGTCTTAACTATCATTCTTGCTAACCCCGAAGAAGTGTCGACTGACGTGTGGGAGCCCATTTTCGAAAGTACCGGTGAGTAGTTTTTATCGCCCTCATCTCTTTAGGGTGGAAATTTCTAAACTACAACAAAAAATAGGTCTCGCAAGCATGGCCTACGTTCCTCCCCAAACCCCGATGGCGCGTGGAGATTGGCCAACACTTAAAGAGATGTTGGATGCTGGAACACGTGTTGTTATCTTCATGGACAAAGGAGCTGACGATGGATCCGTCAACTATATTCTCCCACAATTCAGCATGGTTCGCACACTTCTTTTCCTCTCTCATCCCTCCCTTTTTTACTCAACATATACGACTTTTGTAGATGTGGGAGGATGAATACGATCCTACCAACCCCAAATTCCCATGCAAAGTAGATCGCACTGAAGGTCCTCTTGAACCTGCCGAGCAGCTCAGCTTGATCAACCACAACCTCAACACTAACATCATCCCCATTGGACGTGGTGTCAGAATTCCAGACCGTTTGGATAGCCCAAGGACGAACAGTGTCCATTCGTACGTTTCAGTGCATGCAAAGGGTGTAAACCGTTTACTGACTTTGGGACAATCAAATCCGTTTTAGAATCACGGCTCATGCCCGTCACTGTGCTCCCCTCGCGAATGACAACAAACCTAACTTTGTTCTTCTTGACTTTGTCAATATCGGCCAAGCTTCAATGGCTGTCGCTCACTTGAATGGTTTCCCATACTAATAGTACCCGTACCTCCCCCTCCTACCTTAATGACAATTGTTTAGATGCCTTTGGGTGTAATATTTTGCTGTGCGAAATTCAAATTTTTTTTTGCTGCGCGATATACTTTGTTTCGTTAAATTCATATGTACCACAAGTGAATGGGTATATGTAATGTATACTGACTGTTCCCAAAGTGTCCTTTATCCGATATAAGTATGTGTAGAGTGTAAAAGTACACTCAGGATATATACGGTATACGGTAGCTTCCACTCTCGAGTACTTGATTCTACACCGCTTCGGCACAAAGTCCACAACAAATACATTCCAAACAAACTGTCCAAGGGGGAAAAAAAAGAAGTTTTTATTAAAACCACCATCAAAATAAATAAGAATGTGAAACGACATACCAAGTCCACCACAGCATGCACAGAGGTAGCATGGACAACACAAAGGGTTACTGAAGGAACCTTTACAACACCATGCTGACAACATGATTCCAAGTATGAGCACCACAAAAAGCCCAACAAATAAGACGATGAGATATACTAATACGCATAGACACCAAGTAAGTTTATGAAATAGTTGTTGAAATGGAGATATGTACTGACATTTGTTATGAATGAACATGTTCCCGGTATTGGTTGAAGTGGTATCGGACACCGCTCGTCCGACCAAGTTGTCGATTCCCAAATTTGACAGACCATGCCAGTTGACACAAGTCCAAGCGAGTAGACCGCCTAGAACCAAGAGGGCGAGAATGGCGGGTAAGAATAGCTGTCTCAATCGATTCTTGTGACATTCGTGGTGTTCTGAAGAAGAAGATGAATGATGATGCATCTCGTAATCATGGTGATTTTGAGCATCCTCGAGAGATTTCTCGCGAAAGGGGGAAGTGGCTATTGGTTGTTTGAAATCTAGGTTCACACTTGGTTGAGGTTGGTTGGTAACGGAGATCCGACCAGTAGTGTGGTTGTTGAAGGTAGACATTTGGGATGTGGGTGCGGGAGGGGAAGTTGAGGAGAGAGAGAGGCCCATTGAATGGCGCTAGATATATGGCCTTCTCCTCGAGGCGGTGAAGCCGTGGCGCCAAGGGGGGACTAAGGGGGAGCCACTTTTTCCTTTCAAGGGCTTGGCAAGCGCAGTTAGGACCGCACAATTGGCATAAGATGCTGTGTCGAGAGAACCTTGGCGTTCGTCGGACGAGATCACATGGAGTCTGGACATCCATTTTATGGCCTTGTCATGCCGTCAAAACTGCGCTCAGTACTAAAAATATCTTATCATTTGACCACACACATGAAGCTCTCTAATGCGCTCGGTGTGCTAACAGACCTACGATTGGCGATCTCGTTTGCTCTATTACCTACCCTTAAAGATGTATTTCGTAACCCGATCCTGCTGCTTAGACCACAAACCCTTTCGCGTGCTTTTATGGCCAACCTTTGGGAAGCGATTGGGGATGGTGTAGATCAAAATGGAAGAGATGTAAAAATTGACCTTATCACACCAAATGCATACGGATCTGTTCTTGACATAGGTGCAGGTTGGAGTTTGATTTCTCTTTTTCCCCTCCCATTTCTGGTTAATGATAGAGTATTCTGGCAGGACATGGACATAGCATTCAATACGTTGACCGGACCCGGGTATCACGATACATTGCTCTCGAACCTAACGTGCTTATGCACGAACGCATCAGAGCAAAAGCGAATGAAGCTGGCTTTCATGAATCAGACGGTACATTGATCATCCTATCATGCGGTGCCGAGGACACACACTCCATTCTCTCCTCGATTTCACAACAACAACACCAAGAAGACCACCCGGTCGACACTATAATATCGGTCCTTACTCTTTGCACAATACCAGAACCGCAACGTACTATTTCAAAACTCATCCGCGATATACTCAAACCAGGCGGCCAATTGCTGTCCTACGAACATGTTTTGAGCTCTCGGCCCGATGTAGCTTGGTGGCAACGTTTTTGGGCACCTTTTTGGGCATGCGTATTTGATGGGTGTAGAATGGATAGACCGTCGAATGTGTGGATACGTGAGATTGATTGGAAGGAATGGAAAGTTTGGAGTAAGCCTGGTGAAGAGGAGGAGAATCTATTTGGTCATAGTATTGGGAAATTTATCAAGTAAAATACGTATTACATAAGTAATAATCTCTATCCGCTGATCGCCTGGGCAGTGCGTTATTGACTCTACTGTCCGTCCTTTTCATTTCGAATAGACGCCATAGTCAAAATCACTTCCTTGTTCCCACTGCTGAATCTCTGTTGTTGTTCGTTTGGGCTGGTCACAATAGATAACGGCGTTATCTCGTCTTCTGCAGCGTCTATTCAGCATTGTTCATCTTCTCATATTGATGCAGTCGAGATCCGGGTAGTGTGGATCAGGTGTTGATCAAAGCGATATTTCAGAGCTATCATAGATCTGATGTTGTTCGAATCCATTGAATAGAGGTGAGCTGATGAAGAAAAGAAAAGAAAAGACTCGGAAAACGACTCAATAACTCTTTCGTCCACCTAGATCAAATGAAACAACCGTGTTATCGTCTAGCTACTATATCAACAACAGCCTCTTTCGAGGTTCATCAAGCGGTACTCCTCCAACACCGTCGACGACCAATTTAGGTTCCCTCCGTTCGAATCTGTCGTTTTTGTGATTCGAGTTGTAACAAGGCGTTCGAATCTAACAGGGGCGAGTTTATATATGTCGAAAACTGGGAGCCAGTAGCTCACTTGCCATCAGAGTATCTGATAATCACTATGATCATCTTTTTGGTGGCAGATTTCAACAATGGAAGCTACTCTGAGGCCAAACTTACCTTGGAAAACCTCGATTACCCAAAATAAGGCAGGTTGCATAGCCATTTTCTGCCTCAAACTAGTCAGCGTATATATGGCGATGCGATACACATTGTACCTGATCGAAGATCAGATTATGATTATGATAGTGACAGATCATCACGAACTTCAAGCTTTTATCTCAGTCACTGTATTTGGGATAAAGCTATCCAGAAACCCCCGTTTCTAAGAGAAACCCGGGGTTTCAAAGATGTTGGGAAGAAACCCCCCCTCCATGAGCTGAGCAAGGTTGTTTGTATATGTTATCAGAAACCCCCAGGTCGGGGTTCAATAATAGTGCCGAACTCGTGCCGGCTAGATGTAGCATATCGTTCAATTGGGGTGAGGGTTGAACGTTGAGCGCTGAGCCCATTCAAATCACCTACTCCGATCTCTACATGCCCAACATTCAACCCCGCTTACCTTTCTCATGATTAGACTTCGTCTATCTGCTGTCCCTGGAGCATCTTGTCTCATGCAACCTTGTGTGGACTGAAGTTTTCACCCTGCTCATCATCATCTGGATAGTATACATGCATGCATAATAGGCTCATATTAACATGGAAAACAAAGTATCTATACATTCAAACATTATATGTAGTAGTCCTGTGATATAAATTATAATATATTTTGTACATTTTTACACCTTAAATTGTCCCTTGATCCTCCGGGGTCAATAGTAATCCACAGATTATGAATTTTTGTATGGAGAGTATCTAGTTATACTACAGCCGAAATATGTAGATTCAAATACATGATAGTCCCCTGGAGGTGCACTACTATGTCTTTGCAGCCAACCGATCGTTGGTCGGACTTTCAACGTCGGAAGGGAAAATATAGACTGCCGATTTAGTGCCGATAAGCGACTTTGGGGAGGAACCCGGGTTTCTGGATAACTTATTTAGAAACCCCGGGTTTCTTCTTAGAAACGGGGGTTTCTGGATAGTTTAATCCCTGTATTTGATATAGAGACTAGACTCTTATATAAAGCAAGGGTCAGAGATGCAATAAGTCACTATAATAGACACAAAGTCATGAAGCTGAATCTTAAGGATGTTATCATTATCGCATTCTATCTCGAAGGCTTTCTGTACGGTAAGATATTTTTTCTACAACTGCTAAAGAAGTATAATAATAACCTGTCCCAGGACTGTATTCTGGCATATTCGCTATGTATTTACAAGACCATTGGACATCGAAAAAAGGCACCGCCAAGAAGAAAAATATCATTTTCTATGCTCTGTGTGCCCTATATATTCTATCTATTGTCAACGTTGTGCTTGATACAGCAGCTTTCTCAAATTCAGTTAGTAACAATTCCATCGGCAACAATAACCATCTTGTTTTACACTTTCTCTTTTGCAGAATGACAGGGTAGTCCTCCACATAAGTTTCATTCAAAGCACAGTATCTGGTTGCTGCGACCTCATGGCTCAAGCTATCCTAGTATGTATAAACTACTATGCCTATCATTTATTTTATTCATGCAAACCCTTAAAGATATACCGTTGCTGGATTGTGTGGGGTTGCAATATCCGTGTCGTGATCTTTCCTTCAATCTTAGCATTCACATTCTTAGGTCAGTCAACCTATCTTATTTGACTACCAATTTCAATTCATTGCCTCTAGCTACGTGGCTTGTAGGTACCAGTTCAATCTACATTTTCTCAGACGAACTTTTGGTCCCTGCCTGGGGGAATTGGCTGACTGTGGCAAGCGTCGCCATGTCCATGACTGTGAATGCTCTGATGACAGGCTTAATCGTGTTGAAGATCTTCAATGTATACCGTGAAGTCAAATTTGCCTCGGACCACCAAACTTTGGACGTCACTGGTGGGAGCAAAATTCGGACCGTCATATTTGTGGTAATTGAATCTGGCATGGTACTGTTTTCAATCCAATTGGCTCGGCTCGTGGTTACCATTCTGCCAACGGACGCTGCCTATGAAGCTTATTTCATCATTGTTGCTATCCACCAAACGCTCAATGTGATTACAACATCACTCATTGTTACTTCTTATTTTACTAATAACATGGTCCTGTCTAGGGTATAACACCTACAATCATCCTTGTGCGGGTCTCAATGGGATTATCGTTTCACGACCAGGAGTCCATGATAGAATCTACTGTCGAGACTCTGCGCTTTGCAGCTAGCAATCCAGATTCAGTAGCGGAAACGGGAGACGATATCGTGAACAGAGACGATGAAGCTGGCGTTCGAATAAGTGACGATATCCAGATGGTAGATAGATGATCACATAGAGTCCAAACGCAGCTGTAGACACTACATCTTGCAGATATGGTACTTGCCTGTTAGGGCCGTCGTGACACGCGGCATACTATGCGAGTTCTTTTTTTCTTCTTTTTTCTTGGCTGTCCATAACTTATTGTTGGGCTGGTAGTAATGAAACGGTCCAATCACAGAACATCTGTAAAATTTAATACTTGTTAGCAAAAATACAAACAGCACCTATGAGTCTGACGACGAAAATCAATAAGTTGATAAAATTAATTTGAGAACAAGACGGGGACGTACATCATTGAGATCTTTTGTCGTATTCTTCTTCTTGTATTCTCCTACGTATGCAATATTGAACCGTTGTCCTGAGAAGGATAACCACACTGAGAATATCTGAATCGTAGATTTAATAATCCATAGCATTAGCACAAAGGGGACTTACAGAGTGGCCCCTTTGTACCCGCACTCAGTTTGAAGCGCCTTTTCGCAGATGTGTAAGGAATATCTGTGCCAGGGTAGGAATTGTGGCTATGAGTACGATTTCAGAATGTCGCCTTGCAATTGACAGCATGAAATATATAGGTACTCGCAGTGAGATATACTCTGTCAGCCAATTGAATATGCGACACCTGAAAATCATCGAAGCGCGTTTGTCTGACATGCTCCGTGGTTTGAAGGCTGGGCGCAACTGTAGGAATTTCAGTACGTTGATATAATTGCTTTCCTTTTCTTGGTGGCATCTAGCGTTCGCCTGTACATGGCAGAATGAATTAAAGTCGAGGCTGAGGGTGATAGACTACCATTTCCATAAATGGAACTCGTAACATAATCGCGTGAAGACTGAAAGACTTCGCGGCTTTACAACAGTTCCAAACGTTCAACGTTCAACAACGATATCCTCTTTGGCCACACCAACATATTTGTTCAACCTCATTCACGACTCAGATTAATCATAGATTTTAAGCCATATTATTCAGCTGGGGTTCATGGTAGGCCCGACCTTTCTGGATAGACTGAAAAGATACAGAAAACCGGGTCTCATGGCGGAAGAAGACTGACGAGGACGCTTATGTCAAAAGGAAAAGGCAACAGCTCACTTATAGTTTAACAGGTCCACCCCTTCATCCTTCAACAACGGTGTCATTGTCTAGTCATTATATCAACAATTGAATCCAATCTATCGCAAAGAAACGAGTTTGTCCGGGTCTACATAGGTAGCATTCACCATAAAGAAGAGGGCTAGGATTTGGGAATGGGGAAATGAATCGCGGTAAGTCTATATCATGTCCCATGCAAAAGTCAAGACTTGACCGGAGTTCTGCCCCTTAGCGTTCGTTCTTCAGTTCGGGAGCACCGTCAACGATCATCTTAGAGCGGCCGTTGAGGTCATTGCAGCAGATGACGAAGGAAAACAAGTAGGAGACGATGAAGGCAGGAGAGACTAATCACGCACTGAATGCCGGTGCTGGAAATGGTCAGTCCATGCATCAAATTTAAACTTCTTGATTTTGATTCCCCACCTCTTTTCCCCTTCACTCAGTCCTTTGAAGCACCTCATTATTCTTACTCTGGACTCGTATTTCTTGCCGAAAATCTTGTCGTCATTTGAAACGCTTGGAATATTGCTCTCGAGATCTGGGACATCTTTTCAACCTTTAAAGCACCTTACACCCTGCATGTATTCTCCAGCTTCTAGAACTCGTGACAGGGAATACATTATTCTACATCACCTGTTGTGACTAACCGAACCCTATCAGTAGAAAATCCCGACTTCCATCAGATAGACCATTCTATTGAGCTGCACATGAAGCAATCATACTGTTTCACGCACGCATACCGCTAGAAGATCCCATAACTCATCAGCAACAACACGGGGGTGAATTGGTTTTTGGCTATACGTATACCCTCTTCGTCCATCGGAAGGCGTTATATGAAGTTTATGAACGACATTGTGCGGATATGAAGGGTAGATTGGGGGAGTTGTTGGGTATGCCTGAACTTTCGGACCAAGTGGGGGGTTCTTGGTTTGAAGGTTCTGGGTCGGATGAAATGATAGTAGATTGTGATGCTTCTGATGAGTGAGAATCGGATGATGGGAACGATATGGCTATTAGGGCTACCGACAATCACCCCATTGGACTTCCTGGGGTCCTCCTATCAGTCGTTAGTTCCTTGCAGATATCAGCTCTATTCGATGGATAACCACCAACAGCTGGTCGACGTGCCGTTCTCACCTACCGCTTACAACATGGAGTACGCCAATATGTCGCATTGGACTTTAACCTCGA
Organism: Phlegmacium glaucopus; assembly: GCA_015039465.1. Lineage (NCBI taxonomy): Eukaryota > Fungi > Basidiomycota > Agaricomycetes > Agaricales > Cortinariaceae > Phlegmacium > Phlegmacium glaucopus. The sequence goes on from MU130707.1 coordinate 282,939, forward strand.
GAATGTACGGCGGGTGGAAAATATGGTGGACTCTTTACCCCCAGGGGTTCAAAGTCGGCCTCAATTTTCTCGCAATATGGAGGGTATAGAGGCTGAAGGAATATTTAGGGATCCTATTGTAAGTGACTTGCCGTTTGTCGGTTGTGCCTCTGAAAGAATCCACGGGTGCGAATAAAGCGTCGATGGACGAAGAGAGGGTTATTGGTCTTATTGTAAGTATCGGTTCTTTGGCTTTTCTCAGTTGGTTGAATCCTTTTTGTAGGTGGAAGCTAATGGTCATATAGGTGCCATCAAGGTTCACCATTCCGGAGGGGCTCAGAATTTACTTTATCTTTTTGTGTCGTGATTATTTAATATTTATTTTGTCAATCAGGGAAATTTGTCAAGTAGAACACGTATTACATAAGTAATAATCTCTATCCGCCGATCGCCCGGGCAGTGCGTTATGACTCTACTGTCCGTCCTTTTCATTTCGAATAGACGCCATAGTCAAATATTGAATCCTTGAGGCACTTCCTTGTTCCCACTACTGAATCTCTGTCGTTGGTCGCTCAGGCTGGTCACAATAGATAACGGCGTTCGTCGTTATCTCGTCTTCTGCAGCATCTATTCATCTTCTCATATTGATGGGGTCGAGATCCGGGTAGTGTAGATCAGGTGTTGATCATCAGAAGAGCGATATTTCAGAGCTATCATAGATTTGATGTTGTTCGAATCCATTGAATTGAGGTGAGCTGATGTCGAAAAGAAAAAAAAACGACTCAATAACTCACCTTTTGTCCACCTAGATCAAATGAAACAACCGTGTTGTCGTCTGGCTACTATATCAACAACAGCTTCTTTCGAGGTTCATCAAGCGGTACTCCTCCAACATCGTCGAGGAACAATTTAGGTTCCTTTCGTTCGAATCTGTCGTTTTCGTGATTCGAGTTGTAAACGGGCGTTCGAATCTAACAGGGGTGAGTTTATATGTCGGAAACTGGGAGCTTTATCAAGTAGAACACATATTACATAAGTGATAATCTCTATCCGCTGATCGTGACCACAATCGACACGCAACAGTCACGCAACACACTCAGGCACACTCAGGCACACCGTCAGAAAGTGACGACGTATCGTTGATCTCCCATCAAATTGGATGTCGTAGCTCGCCATCGACTTATTTTTGATACTCCGGCGAGTCTGCCGGTTAGGTGCTGCCGGAATTTGGGTTGGGCTAGTAATTTGGTTAGGATCGCAGTTAATGTTAGGGGTTCGTTTTAGTGATTTTTTCTAAGGTTAGTAGTAGGCTTAGGGATCATATATGTCCTTTTCGCACGGTGCGGTGGTAGTTAGAACTCCGGCTGCCGTGAGGCAGCCGAAGGACTGCCTTCCCCATTCGGGGTGTGTGTTTGATTTGTGGTACAACCTCCTGATCGCCCAGACAGTGCGTTATTGACTTTACTGTCCCATTTCGAATGGACTCCATAGTCAAATATTGAACCATTAAGGCACTTCCTTGTTCCCACTACCGGATCTCTGTCGTTGGTTGCTCAGGCTGGTCACAATAGATAATGGCATTGTCTCGTCTTCCGCAGCATCTATTCAGCGTCGTCCATCCCCTCATATTGATGGGGTGATGAGTAGTGTTGATCAGGTGTTGATCATAGAAAAGTGATGTTTCAAAACTATCATAGATTTGATGTTGTTCAAATCCATTGAATAGGGGTGGGCTGATGAAGAAAATAAAATAAAATAAAATAAAACGACTCAATACCTCACCTTTCGTCCGCTTAGATCAAATGAAACAACTGTGTTGTCGTCTGCTACTATAATCAACAACAGGCTCTTTCACCGCGTCCAAAGGTCCATCAAGCGTTACTCCTCCAACACCATCAACGAACAATTCAGGTTCCTTGCGTTTGAATCTGTCGTTTTCGTGATTCAAGTTGTGACCGGTGAGTTTATATATGTTGGAAACTGGGAGCTCACTTGCCATCAGAGTATCTGATAATCGCTATGATCATCTTTCTGGTGACAGATTTCAATGATGGAAGCTAGTCTGAGGCCAAACTTACCTTGGAGAACCTCGATTACCCAAATAAGGCAGGTTGCATAGCCATTTTCTGCCTCAAACTAGTCAGCTATATATATGGCGGATGCGATACACATTGTACCTGAATCGAAGAGCAGATTATGATTATGATAGCGACAGATCATCACGACCTTCAAGCTTTTCTCTCAGTCACTGTATTTGATATAGAGGCTAGACCCCAGTGAAACTCGGACATGTGATTTTCTGTGATTTTCTGCGAATATCGGAGCCCAACAGACAAACACAGCCAACCGCAGATTTTGTCCAACAATGCAGATTTTTTTCTGCGATATTCTGCTAAAAATATATCTCAATATGTTGTTGTCGCAGATATTTCTGCTTCAGGCTGCTTCAGGCTGCGATAATCTGTCTATTTATATGATATATATTATATACATTGATATTATTAATTTGATAATATACATATATTTTATCCCTATTGGCATTCCCTCTACCCTCATCCTTATCCTTTGCCATTGCAATCCTTCTGACTCTTAAAAACACCTCAGAATAGATATAACATACATTAGAAAGAGGGCATGATAAAAGTAAGTAGCATATACGCACCAATTTCGCACCAATTGTGAGCTGTGACTGTAATTGTTGTTATGACAAATCCGGGTGTGTGACGAGCTTCAAACAGCAACTTAGTGTATGTACCGACAGTACTGTAGAATAGAAAGGCACATACCTAGCAGCATGGTCTCTGAGCTGCCCAGCATCCGATGTTGGCATGATCCAACTATGTTGATGTTTGTTGAGGACGTTGGTGGATGAAAGTGAAGGAAGCGAGGAAGTTAAGAGCGGCTATGGAAGACGGAAAGGAAGAAATAAGACATTCAAATTTTAGTCGCTAATTTGAGTACATCATTTTTTGAGAAAATTAGAACTCAGATGCTTCTCTGCGTTGGGGCGCAGAAAATCACGGATATTCACACACCTGCTCAGATTTTGCCTTTTCGGCGCAGCTATCCACATAGATCCGCATAGTCGAGTTTCACTGGGGCTAGACTCTTATATAAAGCAAGGGTCAGAGATACAATAAGTCACTATAACAGACACGAAGTCATGACGCTAACTTTTGGAGACTTTACCTTCATTGGAGTATGTCTCGAAGGCTTTCTGTGCGGTAAGATATTTTTTCTACAAATGCTAAAGAAGTATAATATTGACTTGTCCCAGGACTGTATTCTGGCATATTCGCTATGTATTTAGAAGACCACTGGACATCGAAAAAAGGCACCGCCAAGAAAAATATCATTTTCTATGCTCTGTGTGCCCTATATGTTCTATCTGTTGTCAACTTTGTGTTGGATATAGCAGCTTTCCCAATTTCAGTTAGTAACAATTCCATCGGCAACAATAACCATCTTGTTTTACACTTTCTCTTTTGCAGAATGACAGGGTAATCCTCTTCATGTCTGCCTTTCAAGCCGCAGTATTTGGTTGCTGCGATGTTATGGCTCAACTTATCCTAGTATGTGTAAACTACTATGTGTACCATTTATTTTATTCATGCAAATCTGAAAGTTATACCGTTGCTGGATTGTGTGGGGTTGCAATATCCGTGTTGTGATCATTCCTTCAATCTTGGCATCACATGACGCAAGTCGTGTGAACCTTCTCGAGAGCAACAGCGCACGAGGGAATTTTACCATTTCTCATCCTTTTCTCTTTACAACTTCATACCCCGTCTCCAAAAAATATTACTACCATACTTTCCTACTATCTCACACTCTTTCTATCTATTATACAAACCATATTAATCCTCTACCTCCACACACGCATAATCATGCCTCGTCAACCTCGTCAACGAGCCCATTACACCAAATTACTTAGCGCCTTACGCAAAACAGAACTAATTCGACTGGCAGACGACTTCGGAGTGCCTGCTGAAGGCTCAGTTGTCGAAATTCGCTCAAGGCTCAAAATACATTTAGACGAAAACCGAGAAAATCTTTTCCGCAATCCTATGTATCAGGCACTTTACCCAAGGCGCCAACATCGAGGACCCCAGCCTCCCCCAGTATCACCTCAGCCTGAAAATGGGACACCATCCGTTAGGATGTCAATCTCCCCAGAACCATCGAACCATTCCGCCGCTTCATGGGGTGGTATTGTAGACCCCCAATTTCAACCACCACCAATCACCCCTCCTCGCCATCACACTCCCGCCTTCTCTATGAATTCCATAGAAAGGTTCTCTCCCGTACCGCAGCACGAAGCTGTTATAGAACGTAAGCAATTTTCTATGCTTCGTCATCACATATCCATATATATTATATATATTATCCACTTGATGGACACTTCAGCTCGAACTATTGTTCAATTGCGAGGATATGAACATCCAATCTTACGCCATTGATAAGCCTATTAAGGCTACATATATATAATTTCCTTTATCGTCACAAGTCAATCATTTACGACATTTATTAACTATCACGTTATCATAGTCCCTGTCGATGCATTACATGCCATCCCTGACGAGCCGGCCTTCGCACCCGCTATTGTCCCAGCATTACATACTACTATTGTGGATGCGCCACATCAAACTAGCAATACTCCTCTTCGCAAACGACCATCGCGTATCCCTGGTTTTACAGCCAATAACGCCGTGTTCCTCGTGCCGGATCATATTCGGAAGAAATTTGTAGACGGCTGGAATTCCCATGTCCCGCTCACGTACCTTACCGATAAAGGATGCATTTTCAAAAGTAAAGCACCAACTAACACCTCACATGACCTGCTTACTATCGATGAGTCAAACGGTCAAATTTTGTCCACCGCAAAGCCATTATCTGATGACGGAGAACTTGACATCACTTTTGACGAATGGCACCAGGCATGGAGACGTCTCCATGACCTCATTGGTACCTTCCTGCCAGATGAAGCCGGAATGTGGCAAGCCCATTATTCATTTATCCTAAACAACGACAATAGGGCCGAAATGTGGCCTCTATACCTTGCTTACGACATCAAAATTCGGAAACGAGCCACACAATTCCCTATCGACCCATCGCAATTTTCTATAGGCATATGGAATGATTTAGAGACGCGCTACATGGCTAAAAAAGTATACACACAGGTCCAAACCGACTTAAGGTTCCAATCGGCTCATGCTGGCCCATCCAACATAAATCATTCCCCTTCCCATACTCGTTTCCATCCATATGCCCATCAAAATAGCGAACACGCTCAATCTCCAGCACGTGGTTCCTTTCGAAACCAGCCATTCCGGAACCTATCCCAACGCTTTGCACAGTCAAACCATGCCAAAGCTAGATGCATTTTCTGCGGCGATACCACAAAATCCCACATCTCTCGGAACTGTACCGCTACCAACCTTGTCAACGGCACACCATGCCACTTACTTAAGCTCGGACCAGCCGGTTCCAGACAGGACAAGGCGGGAAAATTATATTGTTTCGCCTGGAATGGATTCTCCGGTTGTGACCAGAACCCTTCTTGTCAACGAGGCGAGCATTGGTGCTCCCTCTGTGGAGCCAAAACTCACAATGCCCAACAATGTGGATCCGCTTCGTGATTTCTTTCCAATAGTAACTCCCTTCCTCCCAAATGAGTGGGAAAAGGTACTACATAATACAAATGTACATAGCTCTTACCAAGACATCCCCCAATACTTAAGATCCGGATTCGACATGGGTGTTTATAATCCACCATCTATTACTTTCACACCGCCTAATCATAGCTCAGCCACTTCACGTCCCGATATCGTACTAGCACACATAAACAAAGAACTTTCACTCAAACGATATACAGGCCCATTCTCTCGTTCCAGATTAGAACACATCATAGGGCCATTCCGATCGTCACCATTAGGAATCGTCTTAAAACCACACACCACCAACGAATTCAGAGTCGTCCAAGACTTCTCCTTCCCTCGCGATGATCCATTATTTTCCTCTGTAAACACAGAAATTGATATGGACAATTTCAAATGTGATTGGGGTACCTTCGACGATATTAGAAAAATCGTAGTCAATGCCCCTGCCGGGACCGAAGCAGCAACTTTAGATGTTGACGCTGCATATCGCCAATGTCCAATCACCCCATCACAACAACAAAATTTCATTATTCAATGGAATAACCTATTCTACATTGATCACGATGCCCCTTTCGGCGCTGCAAGTTCAGGAGGTGTATTTGGTAAAATGGCCGACACCATGACAGTAGTATCAACAGCAAAGAAGTTTGAACCAGTTAAAAACTGGGTAGACGACTTCGTATTTTTCCGCTACCCGCTCGATTCATCAGCGGACACTCTTGTTTTTCCATATTCATTACAAGATCTATACGATCTAGCAAACCAATTAGGCTGGCCTTGGAAAGAATCCAAAACTAGGCCATTCGCTTCGAGCTTCAAGTACCTTGGTTTCATTTGGGACATTCCATCGAAATCCGTCGAGATCCCACAAGACAAAAAGACACGCTATCTATTGAAGCTCGAACCCTGGGTTTCAGGGAAGAAATTCACATTAAAAGACGCTGAATCGTTACAAGGAACCCTCGTACACTGCTCGTTAGCACTCCCACAAGGTCGTTCACGATTACCAGCTATTTCACGTTTTGCATCCTCTTTCACCCATACACATTCTTCCTTCGCACGCAAGACACCTAATTCAAGCGTCTTATCCGACGTACAATGGTGGCAAGAGCAATTATCGCTCACATTTTGTGGTTCGACATTGGCTTCACCTCCAACAAAATCTAAAATCGAATTTTGGGTTGACGCATCCTCCTCCTGGGGCATTGGCGTTGTTTTCAACGGAGAATGGGACTCCTGGAGATTGAAAGAAGGTTGGAATAAAAACGGCCGAAATATTGGATGGGCCGAATTCATCGCCATCGAAATTGGTTTATTACTCGCTATTTTTCACGGGTTTTCCAACATACACTTCCTTATAAAATCAGATAACCAAGGAGTTATCCACGCTATAGAAGGAGGGAAATCCCGGAGCCCAGAACAAAACGCCGTTTTACAACGAATTACTTCACTTCTGAGTACTCATAATATTTGGATATCGTCACTCTATGTTCCATCCTCCACAAACATCGCTGACAAACCCTCTCGAGGCCTACATATACCTAATATACCCCGTAGTCTTGACACATTCGAGTTACCCATAGTTCTGACACCCTTTTTATCTCTCGCAATCTTACCTTAATAACAACGATTACTAATATCATCTCTTGTCGTACCACTTACTATGCGTTCTTTAACAACCTCATCTGCCAACGCTCATTCTATCACAGTCCTTCCAAATACTTTGCTTATCAACACCAATTCTCCTTATAATGCCTCGCCTACTCTTAATAGTAACACATCCACGTCGTTGACCGCGACACCAAGCTACACACAGCACCATCCCATCCTTTTCCAAACGACAACTCTCCCGCAATCTCATAATCAACTACATAACCATCATTTGTCCATTAAGACACAACAACACATCTACAATGTTTTACAGAAAGGATGGGCCAATGTCACCATAAATCGTTATTCCAGCACAATACGAGAATTTACACGTTTTTGCGACTCGGAAGACATACCAAACCATCTACGATTACCTGCCGACGAGTTCGTCTTATGCGCTTTTGCAGCATCAAGCGCAGGAAGACATGCAGGAAACACTGCGAGAGGAAGGATCTCAGCCATCAAGGCATGGCACACCATTCACAATGTCGAATGGAAAGGCAGTGCACGCCTTCGTTATGTCCTAAATGGCGTTGATCGCCTCGCTCCAGCTAAGTCTATAAAACCACCTCGTATTCCTATCAACGCCGTCATGCTATCACACCTCATCAACGCGCTCAACCTATTAGATCCTTTAGACGCAGCATTCGCGGCTTGCGCAGTTACTGCTTTTTGGGGACAGTGTCGCTTAGGCGAGCTCCTACCCTCTCGTATCGCCGACTCATCCACCCTTGTACTGCCATCTCATACCGATCTCAAGAGATCACCTCGTAACCCATCTGCCTATATACTCCATTTGCCACACACGAAAACCCACCACCGAGGACAAGATGTGGTTATCGTTGAGCAACGAGACCCTATAAATCCCATTTCGTTATTGAAGAACCATTTACATACAAGCCATACCCCACACACACTTCCCCTATTCGCATACGCTACTCACGAAGGCCACCGTTCATTCACCAAAAAGATCTTCCTTCAACGCTGCAACCACATATGGCAATCCCTAGGATATCCGCACATGACCGGTCACTGCTTCCGCATTGGAGGTACTACGGAATTGCTCGTCGCAGGAACTCCCCCTGATGTAGTCAAAGCCATGGGCCGATGGTCCTCGGATTCATTCCACCGATACTGGAGAGTGCTCGACGACATAGTTCCTCAACACGTCCGTAATTTATCCACCAACCCACGGAAGCGACAACATACTATCTAAACCGCCATTTGGGGGTTAGACGATGGTGCCACCGTCGTCTGGGCGATTTGGGGGTTAGCCGCCGGCACCCCATCGGTCCTTCGCTTACCAAAGTTCGGTTCGGTTCGGTTCTTCAACCTTTTTTGAAGAACCGAGAACCGAACCGAAGGGTTCCTCATTGAACTGAACCGGAACCAGAACCAGAACCGATAGAACCGGTTCTGTCGGTTCTGTCCGGTTCTAGAACCGGTTCGAACTGTTGAACCGATGATAAAAACCTTTAAATTAAATTATATTGTAATTTGCTTGATTTAACAAGCTACTAGTAGTCTACTATGCTCCTAGCATGGATGCTGTTGTTGTTATAGTA
>MU130707.1:292313-304104 GCA_015039465.1 Phlegmacium glaucopus
TACCAGCAGCTTTTCGAGATCCCGCTTCCTGGCTACCCCACGGCCGCCGATTGGGGTCACTAGGATGAGATGACATAGTCCACTCCCACCCACCCTCTTCTTTCTCACACTCTATCATCCTTTCATACCATCATTATAAAAAACCTCTGCCCCATACTTCAACATTTCTCTTTTCCTACTCTTTACCATTTTACGGGAGCACGCGACAACGAGAGCTCTTCCAAGTGTGCTGAACGCAGTACACTACGGTAGAGCTTGTGAACAAGCGCGATGCTCTCCTCTACTTATATATATATTTATATGGACAGTCATCACTCCAACCCACTTCTCTAAAACTGCCCGTTTACCAGCAGCTTTTCGAGATCCCGCTTCCTGGCTAATCACTACGGTTTCAAGCCAAGGCTTGGCTGCGTTCTTGGCTCTTGGCTTTCTTGGCTTGGCAGCCAAGTCCAAGTCAAGTCAAGTCAGGTCCCTAAAACCCGACAGCCAGGCCAAGAGCCAAGAGTGTAAAGATTTTAAAACTCTTGGCCCAAGCTTGGCCAAGCTTGGCTTGAAAGACAGTTATAAAAAAAGATTAAAAAGGCACGTCTTAACTTAAATTTTAGATATTTTATAACAATCCGCGGTCTGTTCGCGGTCTTGGGTATAAAACCCTCAGCCTCAAAATTTTTAGAGTAACTGAGAGTCGATAGTTGTTTTGTGTTGACAGTGTTGTGCGTTGCGCTTGTTGTGGTCGCTATTGCTACGATTGTGGTTGTTGAGGGGTGATCCCTTCAATAAAAACCACTCAAAGAACTAAATTAATTATGTTATACTGATACTTTAGTGTGTCCCTACTGTTGCTATTCGTGTTGTTGCCTGTAGCCTCGAGCTGCAAATCGCGGAAGAGTGGTGCCTTACAACAGTTACTTGCGTTCCGATGAGGTGTGTAGACATGTTTACGTTGGCGAAAGTTCTAGGTTTGACTTCCGCTTATAGTTCGAAACTCCCGGGCAAGCCAAGAAGAAGCTAGCTGATTTTTTCTCAGCGGACTAGCCTTCCAAGCACGGGCTACGCATTTATTTGGACCCGGCAAGTCCTCGTTAACCTACGGGGTGTTCTACGCTAGTTTACGCTCGGCTACTGGCTACGCTTATCATCTCACTAGCGAAACAACTTAGCGATCGGTTCCTTGCTTACCTACCCTCTACAATTCCTCGTACAGTTATCACATTTACTATCTGTTGTATCACCTTCTGTAACTCCTATACTACTCGCTACTCCTACAATAGCAACTTGCTTACCAAAACAACTGGTCCTTGCGCTAAGTCCCGGCGAAGGTTTTATCCATTCGTTTAAGTTTCAGGCGAATAAAAGTACTACCGTTGAAAATTCGAAACAAGAGTGCGATGGTTAGTCATAACCACGCGCTATGGCTGGACACCAGTACAGTTTTTATACTTTCCAGGACTCAGTTGTGAACTTTCCGCGTCGGAACAAGGGCTCTTTTGTGATGAACGGGTACCAGGGTACAAAGCGTCGGAACTATTGTGAACTGTGAGACGCTCTTATTAGGAGACGACGACTAAGTAGACGTTAAGGACGAATCAACACTAGGAGGACCTGAAGGATTTAACAGTATTTCTCCCACCCTTCCGAAGTTGCCCGTCAAAATCTCTTCACCCAACCTCACTACTGACAGGTATATTTATATATATATTCATCTCCTCTCGTAGCGCGAACAAGTGTTCGAGATAACATTCACATTCTTAGGTCAGTCAACCTATCTTATTTTACTGCCAATTTCAATTCATTGCCTCTAGCTACATGGTTTGCAGGTACCAGTTCGATTTCGATTTCCTCAGATGGAGTTGTGCAAACTCTCTGGGGGATTTGGCTGACTGTGGCAAGCGTCGCCATGTCCATGACTGTGAATGCTCTGGTGACAGGCTTAATCGTTTTGAAGATCTTCAATATATACCGTGAAGTCAAATCTGCCTCGGACCACCAAACTTTGGACGTCACTGGCGGGAGCAAAATTCGGACTGTCATATTCGTGGTAATTGAATCTGGCATGTTACTGTTTTCAATCCAATTGGCTCGGCTCGTGGTTACCATTTTGACAACAGACGCTGCCACTGAAGCTTTTATCATCATTGCTTCTATCCACCAAATGCTGAATGTAATTACAACATCAGTCATTGTTGCTTCTTATTTTACTAATAACATGGCCTGTCTAGGGTATAACACCTACAATCATCCTGGTGCGGGTCTCAATGGGCTTATCATTTCACGACCAGGAGTCCATGATAGAATCTACCATCGGGACTCTGCGCTTTGCAGCTAGCAATCCAAATTCAGTACCCGACACGGGAGACGTCGATATCGTGACTAGAGACGATGAAGCTGGCGTTCGAATAAGTGACAATATCCAGATGGTAGATAGATGATCACATAGAGTCCAAACGCAGCTGTAGACACTACATCTTGCAGATATGGTACTTGCCTGTGAGGGCCGTCGTGACACGCGGCATATGCGAATCCTTTTTTTCTTCTTTTTCTTGGCTGTCCATAACTTATTGTTGGGCTAGTAGTAATGAAACAGTCCAATCACAGAACATCTGTAATATATTATACTTGTTAGCAAAAATCCAAACAGCATCTATGAGTCTGACGACGAAGATCAATAAGTTGATAAAATTAATTTGAGAACAAGACGGGGACGTACCTCATTGAGGTCTTTTGTCGTAGTCTTCTTCTTGTATTCTCCTGCGTATGCAATATTGAATCGGTGATAGTCATCCTTGTCCTGAGAAGGATAACCGCACTGAGAATTTATATCTGAATCGGAGATTTAACAATCCATATCATTAGCACAAAGGGGACTTACAGAGTGGTCCCTTTGTACCCGCACTCAGTTTGAAGCGCTGTTTCGTAGATGTGTAAGGAATATCTGTGCCAGGGTAGGAATTGTGGCTATGAGTACGATTTCAGAATGTCGCCTTACAATTGACACCATGAAATATATAGGTACTCACAGTGAGATATACTCTGTCAGCCAATTGAATATGCGACACCTGAAAATCATCGAAGCGCGTTTGTATGCCTGATATGCTCCGTGGTTTGAAGGCTGGGCGCGACTGTAAAATTTCAGTACGTTGATATAATTGCTTTCCTTTTCTTGGTGGCATCTAGCGTTCGCCTGTACATGGCAGAATGAATTAAAGTCGAGGCTGAGGGTGATAGACTACCATTTCCATAAATGGAACTCGTAACATAATCGCGTGAAGACTGAAAGACTTCGCGGCTTTACAACAGATCCAAACGTTCAACAACGATATCCTCTTTCGCCACACCAACATATTTGTTCAACCTCATTCACGACTCAGATTAATCATAGATTTTAAGCCATATTATTCAGCTGGGGTTCATGGTAGGCCCGACCTTTCTGGATAGACTGAAAAGATAGAGAAAACCGGGTCTCATGGCGGAAGAAGACTGACGAGGGCGCTTATGTCAAAAAGACAAGGCAACAGCTCACTTATAGTTTAACAGGTCCACCCCTTCATCCTTCAACAACGGTGTCATTGTCTAGTCATTATATCAACGATTGAATCCATCCAATCTATCGCAAAGAAACGAGTTTGTCCGGGTCTACATAGGTAGCACTCACCATAAAGAAGAGGGTTATGATTTGGGAATGTGGAAATGGATCGCGGTAAGTCTATATCATGTCCCATGCAAAAATCAAGACTTGACCGGAGTTCTGCCTCTTAGCTTTCGTTCTTCAGTTCGGGAGCACCGTGAACGATCAACTGGAGCGGCCGTTGAGGTCATTGAAGCAGATAACGAAGGAAAACAAGTAGGAGACGATGAAGGCATGAGAGACTAGCCGGTGCTGGAAATGGTCAGTCCATGCATCAAATTTAAACTTCTTGATTTTGATTCCCCACCTCTTTTCCCCTTCACTCAGTCCTTTGAAGCACCTCATTATTCTTACTCTGGACTCGTATTTGTTTCCAAAAATCTTGTCGTCATTCGAAACGCTTGGAATATTGCTCTCGAGATCTGGGACATCTTTTCAACCTTTAAAGCACCTTACACCCTGCATGTATTCTCCAGCTTCTAGAACTCGTGACAGGGAATACATTATTCTACATCACCTGTTGTGACTAACCGAACCCTATCAGTAGAAAATCCCGACTTCCATCAGATAGACCATTCTATTGAGCTGCACATGAAGCAATCATACTGTTTCACGCACGCATACCGCTAGAAGATCCCATAACTCATCAGCAACAACACGGGGGTGAATTGGTTTTTGGCTATACGTATACCCTCTTCGTCCATCGGAAGGCGTTATATGAAGTTTACGAACGACACTGTGCTGATATGAAGGGTAGATTGAGGGAGTTTTTTGGGTATGCCTGAACTTTTTGACCAAGTGGGGGGTTCTGGGTTTGAAGATTCTGGGTCGGATGAAATGATAATGCTTCTGATGAGTGAGAATCGGATGATGGGAACGATATGGCTATTAGGGCTACCGACAATCACCCCATTGGACTTCCTGGGGTCCTCCTATCAGTCGTTAGTTCCTTGCAGATATCAGCTCTATTCGATGGATAACCACCAACAGCTGGTCGACGTGCCGTTCTCACCTACCGCTTACAACATGGAGTACGCCAATATGTCGCATTGGACTTTAACCTCGAGAATGTACGGCGGGTGGAAAATATGGTGGACTCTTTACCCCCAGGGGTTCAAAGTCGGCCTCAATTTTCTCGCAATATGGAGGGTATAGAGGCTGAAGGAATATTTAAAGATCCTATTGTAAGTGACTTGCCGTTTGTCGGTTGTGCCTCTGAAAGAATCCACGGGTGCGAATAAAGCGTCGATGGACGAAGAGAGGGTTATTGGTCTTATTGTAAGTATCGGTTCTTTGGCTTTTCTCAGTTGGTTGAATCCTTTTTGTAGGTGGAAGCTAATGGTCATATAGGTGTCATCAAGGTTCAAACGTTCACCATTCCGGAGGGGCTCAGACTTTACTTTATTTTTGTGTCGTGATTATTTAATTGATTTGTTTTTGTCAACCAGCAAGGTCTGATATGTTCGATTGGAGTTACATACTAAGCAGGCTAAGCTCAGCGCTCAGCGCTCAGCACTCGAGCTTCCCTGGTTATGACGACATGGCGAGAAAGCACGCCTAAGTTTCCGTTCCCTGATCCTGAGCACCGAAATTCTTGTCAGAGCGGCAACTCAATTTACCAGGGACGACTATGTATCCATACATAGAACTGTTTGAATGACCATGTGGCACCGCGGCGTCTCGTCCGCCTCAAGAAAGACTCAGAGCAACGAGTAAGAAGATAGCGCTGAAATCCAACCTTCACACTCCATGAACATTAGGTACAAGCGCGTGTCCACCCAAGATACCTTCAGTTCTAACTTCCAAACTGACTCGAGTGACTTCGTTAGCCAATGTGCTCAGCTGAGCGACCATGGAGTTGACAGTCATTCATATTCAACTCGGGCGTCTCTCCTTGAACATCAACATTGACGCAGTTGCCAAGCTCACCTAGGGCAATGGCTTTCATAACTTCTGAGAAGGATCGCACTTGATCGGTCAAATTCGAGGCCTGTCGAAGATCATCATAAAATGGAAATGAAAGGATGGAATGAAGCGACATACATTGACGTTCCTAGTCAAATCAGCCCAGGTCCCCCGCACACCTTCATCTCTCGCTTGACCTCCAAATATACCCTGCGTTCCGACTTCCAATGCTACCCTCGTCACTTCAGAAACAGATGCTGACAACTGGTCCACCATAGGATTCACGGTTCCTCCAAAACATGATAGTTGGAATAGAGTCCATAATCCAGTCAAGAAGAAAAAATACCTTTCAATGTTGACACCCTCAACGGATATCTCGATCTTCCGGGTCAACCCTAGCGACGGCGGTCGCGACAACTGCAATTGACCGTACCTGATCCGTAAGAGAGGAAGACATTCAATTGACCTGTAGAAAGAAAGGTTTTCATCAAGAGCGTCATGCAAAACCCAAATACATACGTTCCGAACCACACTCCTTCCACGTCCGGTACATGTGCTTGACCTCCTAGTTTTCCTTGATTTCCGACTTCTAAAGTGACTCGAGTGACTTCCGCCGGTCCGGAGAAAATATGACCAGAGCGAATCTAACCACCTTTCCATTGAGAGTATCCTTCATATCTACAATTTCACCCTGAGCATCCACTTTAATTTGGTTACTGAGATCTCCCAGTGCGACTGCCTTGTACCTAGTGAACAATAAAATGGTTAGTGGGGAGTTTAGATGTATAACGAGTAGGCTGTGAACTTGAGATGTTAAATTTGCTACCAATTTATTGACTACCGCCGTCCATTCTCGCCATTTGCCTCCGACGTCGAGAACGAGAGCTTGTCTGCCAAGTTTCCTGCTCAGTGCGATAAGCCAGATGTCCCATGATCGATCGATGTGTACTTGTCAGTTCTGACTTCTTGAGATACACGAATTCCCTTTGCAAGTTGTCCATCTAGAGGGGGTTTAGGACATGGATAAATGAAAACAATAATGAATATACCATGGCATTGGTGACGTCCTTGAGTTGAACCATGACCACACCCTTAACGGGTACCGTATTTTTTTTTTGGCTAAGATTGCCTCGTGCAACAGCATTTCAGATGCGAGCGACATCCTTGGGACTGAGTATGAAGGGGTCACAGACTGATCTTCCAGGAGTTCCGAGTAGTGTGCAGGCAATTTTCATTGAACTCAAGGTAGTGCCAGGCGTGCCTGTAGAATGCGGCTGTATGAGATGCGATGGGTATTGTTCCGAGGATGGTATGTGCTACTTACGTTGGTGAAGGTGTTAATCTGCTTCTGGATATATGACTTGAGGTAGCAATGAAGGGGGTGAAGTTGTCTAGGAGGTGTGACGAGGTGTTGGGTTAATACGAGTGGTATACGAGGTTATTTGGGCCTGTAGAGACATACGGGAGAAGCTCGTTGACGGGGTGGCAGACGACGTGCTGGAGGACAATCTTGAGCTATGTGAGAACTCGATGGGCACTTGGAATTGGAAGCGACAACAACTTACATGGTGTCCACGCTAGATCTTGGCACATAAACGCGGTCAACCGTGGGAACAACCTAGTCAGGAACTCAGTCGACGTGCCTGGAACAATGGAATGCATTTTATGGCCTTGTCAAGCCGCGCTTTCATAGCCTTTGTACTAAAAATATCTTATCAGTTGACCACCATATGAAGCTCTCTAATGCCTTCGGTATGCTAACACACCTACGATTGATGATCTCGCTTGCTCTACTACCTACCCTTAAAGATGTATTTCATAGCCCGATCCTGCTGCTTAGACCACAAACCCTTTCGCGTGCTTTTATGGCCAACCTTTGGGAAGCAATTGGGGATGATGTAGATCAAGCTGGAAGAGAGGTAAAGATTGATCTTATCACACCAAACGCATACGGATCTGTTCTTGACATAGGTGCAGGTTGGAGTTTGATTTCTCTTTTCCCGTCCTACCCTCATTAACGATAAGTATTCTGGCAGGACATGGACATAGCATTCAATACGTTGACCGGATTCGGGTATCACGATACATTGCTCTCGAACCTAACGTGCTCATGCACAAGCTCATCAGAGAAAAAGCGAATGAAGCTGGCTTTCATGAATCAGACGGTACATTGATCATCCTATCATGCGGTGCCGAAGACACACACTCCATTCTCTCCTCGATTTCACAGCAACAACAACAAGAAGACCACCCAATCGACACTATAATTTCGGTCCTTACTCTTTGCACAATACCAGAACCTCAACGTACTATTTCGGGGCTCATCCGCGATATACTCAAACCAGGTGGCCAATTGCTGTCCTATGAACATGTTTTGAGCTCTCGGCCCGATGTAGCTTGGTGGCAACGTTTTTGGGCACCTTTTTGGGCATGCGTATTTGATGGTTGTAGAATTGATAGACCGTCGAATGTATGGATACGTGAACTTGATTGGAAGGAATGGAAAGTTTGGAGTGAGCCTGGTGAAGAGGAAGAGAATCTAATTGGTCATAGTATTGGGAAATTTATCAAGTAGAACACGTATTACATAAGTAATAATCTCTATCCGCTGATCACCTGGGCACATCAGGAAAATGACACCGTGTCTGATCCGTCTGATCTGTCTTGTCACAGGCACCTAAGACAAATTCAGACAGATTTGATGAATCTTGTCAAAGCCATGTACCTTTCTGGATAAGACCCGGATATCTGTCACCAGCCCATCAGACGCCATAAGACGCCAGACAATATGGGCTTACACCAGGCAAATCCAGATGTTTCATCTTATTTCAACCATTCTACCGCAATTAACCACGTATTCCTTTTCCATGCAGGTTTTAGCCAGAAAATATCATATTATAGAGCAGCGGCAGTACATGCAGTGAGACCAGACTTGTATTTATGGGAAGAGAGCTGACTACGACTGTAAAATGGGGCTTGTATGTATGTAGGTCACAGTTAATCATCATCAGCATCGACAATTCGACGGCGGAGAGAAGCATGAGATGAGATTGTAAAGCTACCCTCTGTCTTGCCTGAAGATCCACCGGGTTTTTCATTGATAAACTTTCGTGCAGCAGTCATAATCTTTGCCCATCCCTTCTCGGATACTACCCCCTCGATGTCAGCCAAATATGTCGCTGTCTTGTCTGTAAGCGCTGCTGAAAACCCTTCAGACTTCTTCTGATACTCGCCAGTAGACCATTGCTTGAACGCATGATCGACCTTGGATTATGGTAAGAATGAGAAATAATAAGGACTCTGGTGACTCACTGCCATAGCGGATAATGCAAGGGCCCCTTCAGTGTGTGCTAAAATCAAGTCTCCAGTCGGAATTGAGTCGAGCACAGTAAGGTGATGGGCAAACGTGGCGATGACAGGGGCCGATAAGAAGGCCCCTTTGTAAATCTAGAATGGTATGAGTTGCACTGCACAGCGTACAAGATATACTAGATATTCCACTCACAACGTTGTCTGGATCACTCTCGTCAACGTTTGCCCAGGTAATTGGGGTGGGCTCGTCAATGTCAGTAGGAACACCCCACTCGATGTATGCGGCACGGTTGATGGGATCTGCATAGATAGGATCTGTCTCCCAGAAGGCGCTAACAGCTGTGGTGGCTGCGAGTAAAAATCCTCCACGCCACTCATAAGTCCTTTGTTTCAGCTGTAACAAACTGTAATCACCGAAAAGCGCATTGAAGGATGAATTAAATTCAACTCACCACACTGAAAATGGGTTCGGCACTTGATTTGAGGACGTCCAGTCCTTTGCGTTCAGGAAAAACGATATCCCACAATGCCTGTGCATCATTGATGCCGCTATTGAGTACCCAGGGGTTCTTGTACGTTCCAACAATCTCCAACCAGCGAGGCACAAGGATTTTGGTCCAGGTTGAATGGACTCCAGAACGACGATTGACGATTTCACTACTTGTTACTGAACTTTGCTGATCCCGAAAACGCCAGAGCTTACCGGTCATCGCGTGGTAGTGGCTTCGAGGATCTGAGACTATAACTTTATCTGCCGTCACTTCTACCACTGACCTTACACCACGGTTTCGAATTCCAGTGGCAACTATCCTGACTTTCAACTTATGGATACCTAATAAGTTAAAAAGTATTATAATAAGAAGTTAACTTAGTTGTTCTAGTTATTGGGTTGGTACTTAATTAGATGTTTAACTATGACATTCCCAGTTTTCACAACTGATGTGAACAACTAATTTGACCTTTAACGTATCATTATTTACAATTTCGTCGTCTATTGATACTAGTCTTATTTTGTTCTGTAGTGTGGTATTTTGTTGTGATGTTTTTCAAGTCTGAGATTGGTATGTTTTAGGTATTACCAGTTTACTTGATGAACGTTAGATTTCATTGATAGTTTCAGATGTTGATACTTCCTAACAATATGTTCAGGATTCCTATTGTAGTCATTCATTTTATAGTTATTTTCCAGGATGTAATTACTTCGTACACTATCGTACACTGTAGTACACTGTAGTACACTGTGGTACACTGTGGTACACTGTAAGTACACTGTAAAGCAGTGTAAAACATTGTGAAACATTGTAATACTTTGTATACTGTAGTATTTTGTTACTAGTCAGTAGATCTTTGTTCTGTACTGTAGTATTTTGTTACTAGTCAGTAGATCTTTGTTCTGTACTGTAGTATTTTGTTACTAGTCAGTAGATCTTTGTTCTGTACTGTAGTATTTTGTTCCGTACTATAGTATTTTGTTCTGTACTGTAGTATTTTGTTCTTAACTAGTAGTTTTTTGTTCTGTACTGTAGTATTTTATCGTAGTCATTAGTATTTTGTATCTGTACTGTAGTGTCTGAGAATGGATTAAAACAAAGAGTAAATACATATTTTCATCGATCTTTCGTGGTCATTTTAATCACTTAAACGTGAGAAGGAAAGAAAGGGTTCAAAGTCGCGAGACTTAACCGTGTTCAATCTTAACCTTAATGTTCACCTGAACGAAACGAAGTGAGTCAAGTTTCCCATAATTTAGGATTTCCCCGAATGGAAACAAGACACATTTGGTTCTTATAATTTAGGAAATCCCTGAACAGAACCTTCGTTCCTATAATTTAGGAAACAGTCTCAGACTCCTCTTTTGGAACATGATATTTCGACAGAGTGTCAGACGGAGTCCCTGAAATTTAGTAAACAACACCTATCAGTTTCTTATAATTTGGGATTTCCCCGAACAGAAACATGATGGTTTTAACCAATAGTATATCTGTTTCCTATAATTTAGGATATCCCTGAACGGAAACAAGATAGTTTTTCGTGATATATTATCAGATTCTTTAACCTGATATTTGAACAATAGTCTTAGTATCAGATCTCTTTAAACCTGAAATTTGAACTTAGTATCAGATCTTGTAAACCTGAAATTTTCACATAACGACAAAATAAGTTCTCATATGACCAATATGAAAGTTCCTTTGGGGTTGAACGTGTTTTTGTCTCAAACAACCAGTAACTTCAATGACCAAAGACCTAAGCAACATCTGTTAAGGATTTTATCATTAGGAAACTAATGGTATATTTCGTTTTGAGTTAGTGTAGTGGCAATTCCTTTTTCGTAGGTCGCATTTCTTCTTGTTTCGGTCGTAAACTTCACACTAGTTGTTCGTACGGAGTTGTTAATGTCACCTAGGAAAGGCTTAGTCAACTACCTCTATGGTACCTGTGGTCAACCCCACTCTTTGCTTTCCGAGAGCTGCAAGGAGACAACCTCCTGAGTTCATTTTTCACTCAGTAGAGACATAATCATAATATTATCATATAACTAAAAAGACTGCTACAAGTGACAATCACCCTGTCACTTTGCTTAGTTTGGGAGCTGAGGGTCACTTGCGGTATCGAGAGGTCGACGTAATCGCGACAGTTAACGACTGCTATCATGATGGTGATGACTGCTACGATCTAGATTGAAACTGATACCTCCAATAGTTCTGCTCCTACTGTCGTAGATGCTCTTCCGTCGTAACGGGTGACCTCATGGCCGGTTTGGGGTCGTGGATTTAGAGTTCCACTCAGCTTACTCTAGAGACTTTACGGTTTTTTTGTATGGACTTACTAGGTTATCTCGTATCAAGTGTAGGTATCCGGACCTTTTCGGCTTCAGCGAGACCGTTTACGCTCGGTTGGGGGTCAACTTCCGTTCTGGGCGCAGTTCAAGTGTTTGGTACTGAACGGGGT